>CM056377.1:50079652-50247437 GCA_029718625.1 Synaphobranchus kaupii
TAAGTTATCCCCTCTCCACGGACCCGTACCCGCACGCACCCAGTAGCACCCCTAGTGGCGGGGAAGACCTACCAACCAGCTAATTGTGTATTTTTGGGAATCTGGTGGGTTTTTGTGTGGGTTTTTCTATTGTGTTTTTTATGATTGTAAAAATAAACTGGATGTTTTTATTATTGAATCCACGTCTCTGCTTGTTCATTTAGTTGGACGTGCCTATGTGGGGATTGATCATAATCCCTTGAGTTGTACAAACTATTTCTTTGGGCATAATTCCCAAGGTGGCGTAGTCAGGTGGTGTTATGCCAGGTCACATATACAATGTTATTTATTTACAGATTTCCCAACTCATCACTGGGCTAGGAGTTCACTAGCCCAGGTAGATAGGTAGCAAGTATTGCTGCAGCCAAAACTTGCATAAAGTATTCGTTAGCTAATAATCGCAAGTTGGGAGACTGAGGTGTGTGTTCAGCGATCTCTGCTTTAAAACAGGTTCTGAATGACAGCAAATGAGCAGGGAAGATTATTGATATATCCCTACTGTAGTCGTCAGACTTCTTGATGTTGGGCCCACTATCCGCGATGGGTCACGGGCCCCAGTGCAGCTGCACTGCCTGCACTATATACCTCCACCACTGCAGGTATGCATAAAGCATGCTAATTTTCTGCCTTTAAACACCAATAAATTGCAATACCTAGCATGCACCATGAATCATTAGTTGAAACATAAACTAGTCAAAGCAAGATAGCTAACAATGGTCACTAAGTGTTGGTTCTTAATTGACACTGCTAAGTGCCAGTATGAGAAAGAACAACTAGCTAATTAGAGAAATGCATGTCACCTGAGCCTTAAGTAGGACTTCAGAGATCCAAACATCATATTTGCAAGCAAAGTCCAAAAACCGCCCTTCCATTGGCAATGAAATAACATTCTTACTGTGAACTGCCATGTCTGACGACCTTCCCAATCAAATACCGATAACATTGACCCCTTCTAATATGCTCGTCTCCCAAAGAATCACAAAGAAATATAAAGTAAAACATACCGGAATGAGTGGGTTGGAATGATGGTTGTCAGGTCACACAAGAGTCAGATCATGTAGGAATCCAACTCTAGCAGCTTAGTGAGGACAGACACATCACACACACAGGTACTTTCTCAGGTGTCAACTGCCAGGAACAGACTAAATATATGAAGACATATAGCTGAAACTTTATTGCCCAATTGGAGCCAAAACCCACTGTTCTTTTAGAACAGTGGGTTTTGGCTCTAACATTTGCATGTTAGAAATTGTCCACCTGTCATGTTAGTACTACTCTTGTTTTTATTCTGCATGTTGAACCCTTTTGCACAGAGTCTTAATTTTACCCATTTTCATCTGTTTTGTACCGTTCTGTTTAAAGCTTTATAACTCCAGATATCAATGTAACACAAACACCATTAATGGCTTAAATTAAAGAAGACCCTGGTACCATTTATTATCATGCCTTAAATTAAATTATTTTCATAACTCAGATGTAAATTATGGGCAGTGAATGCACAACCCCCGGTAAAAAACAAAGTTCCACCACTCTAGTTTAGTGAACACCTGAGAGTCAAATATGTGAATAAGGTTAAACTTTACATTTTCTGGTTTGCCAACCTCCTATCTGCATGTGTACAAAATATGAAAGTGATATGTATTACTGCTCAAATCCTATGAGGAAATTTGAAACGGTGTACCTTGGTGTGCAAAAATCTTCCCAAAATGGATAATTGTGCATCACTGTAATTCAGGAGATAATCTAAATTTTTCAACAGATCAAACTCTTGACTCATTGGAAATATATTTGCATCTATATCATTAGATCAGTGGTCCTCACCTCTGTTCCTGGAGATCTACCATCCTGTAGGTTTTTATTTCAACCCTAATTTGGCACACCTGATTCTGCTATTTGGCAGCTCATTGAGATCTCTAGCTGTTGAATGAGGTGTGCTTTATTAGGGTTGGAGAGAAAACCTACAGGATGGTAGATCTCCAGGATCAGGGTTGGGGACCACTGCACTAGATAATTTCCAACTTTTTCAAAAGATTAAGGGAATGGTTATAGGTGTCCAAAAACCTACCCAAACCTTTCCAAACCCATGGAAACCCATGGAAACATATGCAAAGTATCCAAGCTATCCAAACATGAGCACAGCTTTATTGTCCATTTGAAGCACATTATTATGTCCTATGGGGAGGCAATTAATGAGGGGAATGACCCTTAGATAATCAATTTCTTTGTCTCGGTTTAGTTTCCAGTGCCAAAAATGTCCAACACAGCCCCGTTCTCATCATAAAAGGTAATTTATTACCAACCAGTCAGACTAACAATGTATGAGAACATGCACACAATTTACAGCATCTTTTGAATTACTACGACTATTACTATTACAACTACTATAATTATCTCCTATATAAACATATGCCAGCCCATGGATTACTGAGTATGATTACTGACATCGTCAGTGTCATCCATTTATGTCCCTATATTAGCTATGCTGTTTCACCCTATGTAATGAATGGCTAGGCCACACATGAAAGCTTCTACTATAGTGTAGTATAAATTCCCAGTAAAGTTGCAGTCTAGCCGTAATAAATTGACAGCTCACCCCCATTGTCATTACTTATGGTATACAAATCCAAGTCGCCTCAGGCAGGGACTTTTTTCCACAGACTCCCCATACTTTATAATTGAGCCTTATGCAGTCTTAGCTTGTAGCCAATACCTAATAGGTTGCTAGATAATTAGGTATAAACTAAATTAAACCAGAATAAGAGAGACAGAGATACAGATCCTTTCATTCTTAATTCAGCACCACTAACATAAAACTCATAAACTCAACATCATAAACAATAATAACACAAGCTAGCTAGCCTTTCTGTGGCTAGCTAGCTAATAGTATTATGAATACAACACCATAAAACATACACACACACACACACACACACACACGCAGTGAGATAAGACCACGAGAAAGAGAACGCATGGACATCATCAGACTTCACCACACAACTGAAGAACAAGTTTTTTCGATGTTCCATCATGGTCGGGAAGCCAAGAGCAGCTATGCAGCAGAAGCTAATAGGAGCTGCGTAGCTTCAGCCTACAACTTGAGGCATTTCCCCAAAAAATCACGGAAGGAGTCAGGTAAAATTAGCTAACATAACTGTAGTCTGCCATGCATAGTATAAGATAGCTAATGTAACTGTAGTCTGCTGCCATGCATGCAGTATAAGTTAGCTAATGTTAGCTAACTTAACGTTAGCTTAGTGACGTTAACCTTTTATAATAAATAATTGCATTGGAGACAAGTGTGCGACCTTTTCTCAACAGTCCAGATTATATGTCCTTACCTAACAAAATATATGTCAGCACCTAACCAAACAAGGTGTGCGTTTTCCTTTCTTTATTCAGTTTTGAGGCCTAAGGTTAACGTCACTAAGCTAACATTAGCTATCTTATACTATGCACGGCAGACTAGTTACGTTGTCATAAAATTTCTTATTACCGTGAAAATCGACGACCTGTTTACCATTTCGGACAGATGTTAAGGTAAATCTATCACCACGGCGGCATTTCGCCACAAGTCAGCAATTATACCGGGAAATTCCCTCTTTAAAAACAAAAAACAAATGAAAATAAAAAGGCTAGTCTGTTACTGCATACCAGTTTTTGCTAAAGCTGCATCATAGCTATGATAACGCGGAGCTGTCAAAACTATAACAGCGCGGAAACCCTTTAAAAAAACAAAATAAAAAAGCTAGGCTACACGTAGCCTATGGCTATGACAACTTTAGGACTAAACAGGCCACATTTTAGTTAATAAAACTCAAGTAAGCTAACTTAGATATCCAGTGAGCACAAGTGGCATACAGAAGTATTTAACTTTTTTTTTAGCAGCATTTTTTTTGTAAGTATAAACCAAACTATTTTTTTTAAATATAATTTATTTATTGATTTATTTATTTAAGTATGAGCCGAAGTACACCTTCCTGGCGTGTCTCCCCGTGGCGCAGCCTGTAGCGCGGCTTAGCTAGTATTCCTGTGCTCTTTGCGACATTTTTGGTTAGAATCCGACCGACTTTTTTCGCATTACTCGCTCCCATTCCTCTTGTCTCTACACTGTGCTGTCCAATAAAGCTAAAAGACTATTACACGTATTTTAAGAAAGTATAGTCCATTTTAGTACTTATAAACCTTTGTAGCCACAATGTCCGCTATATTGTCAGGTACCTTGAATGGAGAGAAAATGCTGTTAGCTAGAGTGAAGAAATTTAGAAGAAATGTAGAGACCTACTCACTCCAAAAGTCTCTGGGATCTCAGATGGATATCTGGCTTCTCTGCCGAACATGAGGTAGAATGGGGAGTGCTTGGTGGTGATCTGTACTTCGGTGGGCAATCCAAACATGGCTGCACTGAGGTGCAGATCCCAGTTCCAAGGCTTCTCATCCACCAATTTAGTGAGACTTTTGAAACATATTGGCGTTGTTATGAAATACTATTTTGATTGTAAAGCATAGCTTATGATTGCGGTGTGACCCAAATCACACTGCTTAATACAATACCAAAATAGAATACTTAACACAATTACTATAGTACCATTTAGTGGTGTAAATGGGTCAAGGTCAGTTTACTGTCAAGTCCACATTACCTTGTCACTGTCCCATTCATCCTTTCAACCAATCCATTGGTCTGCGGATGGTACGGTGCGCAGAAGCTCCTCTCGATGTCCAGCTTTTGGCAGAGAGCCATATTCAGCTGAATTTAATGGACAACAGTCAGTAAGTACAAAAGAAAACTGAGTGAAGGGAGCCTCAGCCATGTTTTTGGGTAATGAGACGGACTGCACAGGGAAAGATATTGAGAAATGATTGAAAATGCATTTTAATAGGACAATAGGACAGCACCTTATTCCTGAACTCCCCTCCTCGGTCGGTGAGAATTCATTTTGGTGCCCCAAACTTGAATTCTACAATGAACTGTGCAAAGAATTCTACAATGCACTGTGCTACATCCTCGGCTTTCTTAGACATCCCTGTGCAGTCCGTCTCATTACCCAAAAACATGAGAGCAACGAATCTCGAGCTCGGTAAACACAACGAGCTAACTAACACTGAATACCTTACAGTATAATAAACAGTGAACGAGAGATGCTAACGTGAAATGAGAGAAAAGGCTGCCTCGGAAGTAACACAAACGAAGGTAACGTAAATTAGAGCTAATCAAAAGGGAGAACGCGACAAGCGGAAAAAACTCCCTAACTCTAAAACAGAGAGAACTGCTTGCTGCATGAATTAAAAGGAAGCAGTCTCCATGTCCTAAGCTCTACCAGCAGTGTGCCAAACGCAAGACATGCGAAAAATAATGGCCCTACATCTCAATAAAGGGAAAGGTAACGAGAAGGCGAAAGGAACAGAGATCTAACGTTCTAAGGCTACTTTCATAGACTTACAGTCACATGCACACATGTCAACAAAATCGCCCAGACTCCCTATAAGGAGAGCCGTACCCGAAGGACGAACAGAACTACAGTTCCGAACAAAATCGCCCAGTCTCCATGTACGGAAACAGGTACCGAAGGACGAACAGAACAACTGTCAGAACAAAATCGCCCAGTCTCCCTATAGGAAGACATGTACCGAAGGACAAACAGCTAAGCGACTAAAGAAGAGCCAGAAATAATAAACGCCCTGCCTCAATAACGAGAAGCGTAAGAACAGGCGAGTAGCATAATGGCACAAAAACACACACCCAACAAACACTGAATACCAAAACAGTATACAAAACAGTGCAAATAACGCAAAACAATATCGAAGCCCCGAACGAAGGAAACGGAGGCTTATGTAGGCAACCACGCACACATGTGAACGCTGATGAGAACTCCGCGAAAGACCCGAGGCGGAGCCAAAACTCCACTAAAAGAGCAGTGCCCACGCGTGGCGACCAAGGAAAACGGCCGCAAGGGAAAAGGGTCAAAAACCATGACAAAAATGTGGCCTGTTTAGTCCTAAAGTTGTCATAGCCATAGGCTACAAGTAGCCTAGCTGTTTTTATTAAAGGGTTTCCACGCTGTTATAGTTTTGACAGCTCCGCGTTATCATAGCGATGATGCAGCTTTAGCAAAAACTGGTAGTAACAGAGTAGCCGTTTTATTTTCATTCGTTTTTTGTTTTCAAAGAGGGCATTTCCCGGTATAATTGCTGACTTGTGGCGAAAGTGCCGCCGTGGTGATAGATTTACCTTAACATCTGTCCGAAATTGTAAACAGGTCGTCGATTTTCACGGTAAGAAGAAATTTTATGACAACGTTAGCTAATGTTTTACCTGACTCCTTTCTGTGATTTTTTGGGTCACGGAAAAGGAGTCAGCTACGCAGCTCCTATTAGCTTCTGCTGCATAGCTGCTCTGGGCTTCCCGACCACGATGGAACATCGAACAAACTTGTTCTTCAGTTGTGTGGTGAAGTCTGACGATGTCCATGCGTTCTCTTTCTCGTGGTCTTATCTCACTGCGTGCAGAAGCTCAATCGTCCCGATTATTAGGTCTAACATTACTGCAGGCTGTTGCCAAAGTTTCAAAGAAGTTGTGATTTTCCAGTGTTGTGGTTACGATTTCTGGCTCTTTCTGCCATGGATAAAGCAGTCGTGGATATAAAGGAAAAAACTAAATGCGATCGATATCATCCCAAAGATTTTCTCTCTGTTCTGATAACAAAGAGTGTAAAAGAAAGTCTTTTGGTCTGTGGTGATAATCCCTTCTAATACGGGAAGACCCATTAGGTGTCTTTGCATTATGCCGTAGGCTATTTATCAAAGCACAAGAAAGAAAACTTTTAACGAAATAATAAATAATTACTCCATAGATCAAACTAAACTATTTAAATATGAAAAAATATATATGTATGCACCATGTAAAGACCCAACGACTGTCCAGTTATTGTGCCTGAAGATGAGTGTCTATTTATTCAGACTTGAATTTATATATATTCAGACAAGTGTCTATATATTCAGAATTGAGTGTATATATATTCAGAATTGAGTGTCTATATATTCAGAATTGAGTGTCTATATATTCAGATTTGAGTGTCTATATTCAGAATTGAGTGTATATATATTCAGACTTGAGTGTCTATATATTCAGACGAGTGTCTATATATTCAGACAAGTGTCTATATATTCAGACGAGTGTCTATATATTCAGGCGAGTGTCTATATATTCAGACAAGTGTCTATATATTCAGACGAGTGTTTATACATTCAGGCGAGTGTCTATATATTCAGAATTGAGTATCTATATATTCAGACGAGTGTCTATATAATCAGGAGAGTGTCTGTATATTCAGAATTGAGTATCTATATATTCAGACGAGTGTCTATATATTCAGAATTGAGTATCTATATATTCAGACGAGTGTCTATATATTCAGGTTTTTTCAGGTTTTGTATTAATAATTCCTGTTTGGCACCCCATAATATGTGCGTGTATATATATATATATATACAGTGGACAGTGACACATTTTTTGTTATTTTGGTTCTGTACTCTTTGAAAGGATACAGTGACAATGAGGTTGAAGTGCACACTGTCAGCTTTAATTTGAGGGTATTTTCATCCATATCAGAGGAACCGTTTTCAGGCATCAAATAATATTGGGCAGTTTAACATAATGTAGAATAAAGTAATCATTTTTTATATTTGAAGGTATTCAATTCAATACCTTCTGGCTGCTTACATTTTTATTGAAGGTATGGTATGTATTGGTCAACCATTCATTAAATTGATTGTAAAGGGGCTGAAAAGTAGTTTAAAAAAACATAAATTATCACAGAGCAATGTGTCCACTACACATCCACCAAATATCTATTCAAAGTAATGTAAGGAACTATATATATAACACACATCTCAAGTCAGACAAAAATCTGAAAAAACCTCAGGATTGTATGGGCGTGGTCGAGAACCCCACCTCCCACCTCAACTCCTCTGAAAACGTACCACCCACAAGTAAACAAACACACCTGGCTAGCATGGCAATGGCTCCATCTATGTATGAGCTGTAGCATATGAGGAGCGATCAAATCCTTGTTCTGCATGGATTATTAGGGATTGGTGAGTTTTACTGAGTAGCCTTAGCTAACGTTACTGCTAGCAAGCTAGAAAAACATTTACGAATTCAACAATAAACCCCAGAACTAGGCTACTGTCCTGCATAGCCTACAGCTTCAAGCGCTTGGGCCAAACAGCTATAAACAATGTTGAGTCTACCTGTATTTCTCTTGAGATAAGTGCAGGTATCATCTTTACCATACATTTTTTTTAGGTCTACAGCATTTAGATGCAGCTTTTCTGAATTTAGCTATGATACAATTTAACAACAAACAAGTTTGCAAGCAAAATTACAAGGAGTAAATAAGCCTGTGCTACCTGTTCTTTAATATAATGCAAAATGCAAGTAGCTTAGTACCCCTTTCATTTTCTGTCTAGACTCTAGAGCTTGCTAGGTTTACATTGTTGTCCCGATGATATGAATAGCATAGAATATGTTTGTTGCATAAGGCCTCATAGGCTAGAAAGCTAGATAGACGGCTACTGACCTTGGGCTACTGGCTAGCTACCACAGGTTTGATTCTGGCGTTAGACTATGGTCGCTTAATTAGGACATAATTAATAAAAACACATTAATAACAATTAACGACAAGAACAAATAGCGTTGAAAAAGCAAATGTCTAAAAGGTAACATTAGGCTACCCCTGACCAGAGCAGGCTGAGCCAAGCAGATGGCAAACAGGCGTTTGGCTCAGACTCAAAGAGGCTGTTTTAATGGGACATAATATTTTTATTTGCCTTAAACTATGGGAGGAGATATGCAATTAAATTAAAACATTTATTGGCGATCACGCCAGGTCCTTCATGACATCATGAAGGACCTGTGCCCAATAGGTCAGAGCCCTGTAATAATTTCAACTCTACACTATTTAGTCCCAACATTGGAATAGGATGGATAGACTGATATTCGTCAAGATTGCAATGCAATTGATTTCTAGTAGCCTACCGTTACTGATGCTTAATAAATACCATAATAACCCCATATAATGTAGTCTAAAGCCAATTATTCATTTGTCTTTACTGGCTCTTTATATGTATTGTAGCAATTGTGCTAAGAGAGAGACCAGGCAGATATCTTGCGTCTTGAAAGTACAGGAAGAAAATTTAGCAGAACGCAGACTGACCCTGGGTCTATGCAGACAGCCCCCTTTTTCTCCTTTTAGGCACCAATCACATTTTACTGTGTTCTCTGTGTGCTGGCTGCTTACTGGCTAGAGAACCAACTAATCACAGACATAAACAACCCAACAGAACCGTGCTATTTCCTATTAGCTCAAGTGGTGGCTAACTAACTATGCTAACCACCGTTGTAGTATTTTATGGTAGTTACACAGTCACCTTTTTTCCCATGCTATCTTGTCTTGAGGGACCTTGAAATTGAAAAAGGCGGTGAGGGAAGGGGGAGGGAGGGCTGGATAGAGTGCAGTGAGAGAAGTGACAGTTCAGCAGGGTATAGGGCTATTGGACCCTTCTCTGAGGAGAAGTTCATTGCAGGTATTTATGGTAAGGGTGTCACATTCCAGCATGCCCTGATAATAGAGTCAACACGCAATACACTGGCTTAGGGGCTGGATGATGTATATGAGGAATTTTGGACAAACAATTAGCACCGTTAGGGAAATTGTCCGCAACCACCAAATATGTTACAAAAAATATAATATTCCGACAAAATATTACAACTGTGAATAAAACATTGCTGAGGTAGCTTTTAAATATTGTAAACCTATCACAATCGACATGAAAAGATGTGTCGATCGTTATTTGCACTGCAAAGTCATCTGCCTTGTCATCTGTTTCCAAATGCAGGGGTTTGAATTGAATTTTGAACTGACGAACAACAAATGAAAGCTTGGCTATGGAACAGCTTGAACAGTCTGACTAAATGCTCAGAGGATCAAACGCAGGAGTGGCAGCATTGATGTAGTGGAAGAAGCTCGAGTCTATGTGAAAACTATTTCTTGGGCTGAGCTCACACAGCTGGCATAGGTTTCCTGTAGTCACAACCTCTCTATCTCTCTCTCTCTCTCTCTCTCTCTCTCTCTCTCTCTCTCTCTCTACAGTTATCTCTAATTCACATTTAAAATGCTTTATTAGCTTGAATCATATTTCTGTGTATAACACATTGTCCATTGCCCAAGTTGTTCATACATCTGATAAATGCATTGCATATGTTTGGTGCAAATTATACATGATGATCTTTTGATAAGGATGATAGGGAATATTCACCACAAGCTCAAATGTTATCATCGTGATTCTTACTGACCAGTATACAGTATTTTAGCCACACCCATTAATGATCATTTAAGAAATATTTTGTAATGCTGAGGCATATGAACTGTAGCAATATCACAGTTTTTGCAATGTATAAGTTTATGGAAAACTAAAACAAATATATGTCAATATACGTCATGTGCACTAAGTTCAGTTGCATATTGACTCATTCTGCTAACTGCATCTTTGTGAAATAAACTCTCACCCCCCTGTGTGGTCGACTCTACCAGATCTGGTGGGAGGACTGTGAATGTTTACTTCACCAGACCTACAAGCCACACCTTTAAAAGAACTCTGTGGTGCAGGACTACCATTTCAAAGAAAAGAAAATAAATGACACAAGTTAGAATATTTTTACAGCAGACAAGGTACACAGTTTATGACGATCATGCTTTCGGTGAATTTTAACTAATTTTTTGGATCAGTCACTGTTATGTAATGGACTGAGGGCCAGTGTCTTTCATTGTCTTTCATTGATACAACAAGTGATCGTCAGCAGATATTCAAGTGGCTACAATGTCACGTGGTGATCACTGTATGACCATATATACCCAGTGCATTGCATAACAATAAGACCTGATACTACCTTATGGTCTAAACTTCACCCAGAGGGCATGCAGAGAGGAATTCAGTCTACACAAGGGATCTGTAAAAGCATAGGGAGCGGAATGAGAGCCTAGCAGAGTGGTACCATGTGAGGTCAAGTGGTCAACAGCAAGGACTCAGCGTTTATTGCCTTACTTATCACATATGACACAAATATTCTATTTACACTTGGGATTTAAGACTCATTTGATATTAATGTCCAATATCCCCACCAAACCCACTAACTAGCCAGGGGGTGGGGGGGGGGGGGGGGGGCAATGTATTGTCTTTAGTTCTTAGAATATCTTATTTAACACGGTAAAATGAGTCACACTGTCATCTGATAAAATTTCCAGTCAGGTCACCTCAACAGCCTTGAAACTAAGCCAAAAATGTAACTCCTAAATTGGAGCAGTATTTCCAATTATGTGTTTTTTTCACTTAAAAACAGCAATTGTGTTGAAGAATTATTCTGGTAGAAGAAAGATTCAGTCTTCTTCCACGCATCCACTTCCATCAAAACAACACATCCATGCCCCTTACAATCAATCATATTGTGAGACACAGGGCCCTCTGGTAGAAGAACTTATGTCTTGTTTAAAACTTAACCAGCAGCCTTGCAGGCCTTGGAGAGCATTGTGCATCTCCCAGCGGATGCCCCATGGCCACTCCCGCTGCTCCACTCTCTTGCCCCTTGGAGAAAGAGGGGGAGCTCCAGAGTAAAATGAAGGGTTCAACTCTCCCAGGGTAGTGTGGAGGCCAGGCCTGCTGCTGTTAAATGGAAATTAATTAATAAGGAAACTGGGATATTGGGGTTAATCTGCCCCAAGAGATATGGAGCAAAAAGGGGGGTGGGGGGGAAGGAAGGAGGGTGGAAGGAGAGATATCACTTTACAACAACCGGCAGTGGCTGGATTCGCAGTGTCACCACTGTGGGGAACGGGTGGGGCTCTGAGTATTTTTCTAAAAAGCCATAAAAGATAATCTGGTCATTTAGTCTCAGTGGAAATATACTAATTGGAATTCCATTGGTGGTGCAAGGAGGGGGAAGAAAGGCCTCTCTAAGTTCCCTCGCCAGGCCGCCCGCAAGTTCTTAAATACATTCCTCTCAGCCTCGAGTAGACTTAGATACACTTGTCACATATTCAAATATGAAACACAAAGTACTGTACGGTGAAAGGGTCTGGACTTTATTTTGGGAAATAATTTGCTTTTGCGCCGAGGCCTTTCATGTCATTTAGATGAGTGGTTAATAAGGCACAGAGTTAAGAGGATTATGATCAGTTTGGGCTGCAGCTGGGAGAGGAGGTAATGCGGCTGATAGCGGGGGGAGCGTGAGGCCAGAGGAGAGTATCTGCCTCACTGTCAGAGCCCATTTACTCAGGCCTGATCACTGGAATACTCAAGCCCTCATTCAGGGCTGGAGAGATTTCCCATCAGCCCTTCTACCTCTTGTATGCCTCGGACTAAGGAGGGCCAGTAAGTTGGCCAATCCGCTCCTGGAATTGAGACACGTTGGGCCACTGGTAGGTCTCCTGTGATGTGTTGTGGGGGTAATTCTGGTGCTTGCTATTCCAGCTCTAGGCCTGGGAGATTGTGGCAGTCTTTGACTAGAACCTGAGAGGAGAGACTAGGAGTGGTGATGCTGGCCAAGCTGATTTTATGGGACAGAAGGGGGAAATTCTTTAGGGATGAAGTGAAACCATATTCAAAGTGCCAAAGAAGTTCATGAGCTTTTCACCCATGTACAGCATGCAGAAGACCATCCAACATGTCATTTTACATCCATGTGACTAAACTAAGTCTTGTTGGCCCTCTCGTTAGGCTCAGATTAAGGTAACTGATGTGTTCTGATTTTCACACTTTGCATTTTTTCTGCATTTCCTACCACTTAAAGCATTTCCTGTCCTGTTAAGCTGACAAGGGCTTCCTAGGATTTGATCAGTAATGTTGCAGCCATCCACCTGTACATTATATTTACTTTCGTCAGAAGTGACACTGTGAATAAACAGCAGATGATCTATTAATTTCCTTTAAAGTCCTTTACAGAATATCAAGGGACTTGTCCTAGCTGCTCTGTATGGAGGAAATAAAACCACCAATGGTACTTAAGCCATATGCTAAAGCTATGGGCTAACATTTTTTTTTAGCTGTGATTTCAGTTTGTCTTTAGACTACCTTGTCTTTTAAAAGTTTGGAGCCTCATGAGGTAGACGTGGTGGTCTGGAGGTGAATGGGTGTTGAAAGTGCCAGCTTGGCGGCACAAGCAGTCAGAAAAGCAGATTAATGGTCTCTTTAAGCACACTGCCTCCAATCTGCCTCCTTAACTTAAAGCACACCCCAGCGCACACTCCAGTCAAGAGTCTTACCCAAGAAGCACCGCGTCACGCCAGACCACCGTGGGTACGCAATTAGCTCGCGCCCGTATGTGCCTTCTCCCGGCAAGGCGCTTTCTGAGAGCCCATTTTCCACAATCTGCGGATCAGCCCCACTCCCCTTCCTTATTTGCCAACAAGAAGATGCGGTGCCCCTGACTTACCGTGCCCAAGTTCTTAAACACATCTTTAATTCGGCAACTTTGAAGTGGCGCTTTGGCAAATGCACTCAATCAATTATAAATGAAATAATCTCCTTATGATATTAGAGATTTGAAAGTCTAAGAAATACTGGGAGATTAAGGAGCCCAAATCAGTTTTAGCAGTATCTAAAGTGACAGGAGGAGAATAATCGGGAGGAATGGGGAGAAATTTAAAACGATTATGTAGATCTGTGTCACCACCGAATGTTTTCGCAAATCCCGGCATGATCTAGCGCAAAGGCGGAAACAGATTATTCTTGGCCTCATTTAAAGGGCCTGGGTTCTTAAGTGCCTTTTTAAAAAAGAATAAAATGCATACACGTACTTACACACACACACACACACACACAAACACACACGTACGTGTGTGCACACGCAATAGCAATGCAATAGCTCCGAAGGTAGTGCGGTATGACGCTAATCAGCTGCAGAGGTGCAGCCTTGACTGAGGAGAGCTTTCATTGAAGTCTGGTTCCACTGATGAAGTGAGGAACATGACAAACTATATTCCCTGCATAGACCACACCCAATGACAAGAAGAAGAAGAAGAAACGCCTTTATTGTCATTGTAAATTCATACAACAAAATTATTATTGCCACTCTATGGTGCAAATTCAAACATAAGAACACAGAACATGAAAACATAGAACATTGAATAAAAGCAGCAAGATAAAAAGGGAATATTTGTATAAAAATTGAATAAATAATCTGTATTGCACATAATAATCTGTATTGCACATGATAAAGATAAAGTGCGGGTGTATAACAGCATGAATGAATGAGTTTCTCAACAAGTGAGAAAGAGAGAAGACCCAGCGACAACAAGTAAGATATGGCAGTGGAAGAGGTGAAGTTTCCTCTGCTGCTAAGAAATGTGAAATGTGAGTTCGGAAAGCTGAAAACACACTTGGATAACAGGAGAAGGTATTGACATATTCATAGATAATAAAAAGGGGGATATTCCAACCAAACGTGAAGCTAGGTATCTGCAAGTCATCTCATATCAACTATGTCCATTTAAATTGACTGATAATACTTTAACATAGCAATGGCCTCAGTATGTTGCCAATACTTATGACAATTTATAGGATTGGCATAATGTATTCAATTAACACCCTGCAACTATCTAGTTCTAACAGACATTCATTCAGTTTAACCCAGGAAATGAGAATTAATCAGTGGGCCAAGCTGTGGACCAACTGAGACACACATGGCTTTGAAGTTGAAAGACTCTATGGTTCTAGTGACTCCATTATTGCTTAACTTTCATGCTACAGGCTTAAAGGCTTTTTCCCTGCTGCAAACAAAATCATTCCCCATCGATCGTCTCCGTTTAGAATGTCCATTGCTTTCTCTCTTTCACCTTTTTCAGCCCAGTTGAGCGCAAGAAAAAGTAGAAATCAATGGCAGGCCAAGCCAACGGGGTCAGAGGTCACCAGGGTCCTTGACAAATGTGTCAGCCAACTCTGAGACTAGAGGGCGATGGAGGAGCTGTCAGAGCTACAGCGGTCTGCAGGGCTTGTCACAAAGCAAATTTGCAGCCATTGATCGTGAGAGTGTGTATTTGTGTGGGAGACTGGGAGAGGGCAGGGAGTTAACAGATCAGCTTCATAACCCAAGAGGAAGGGGTTTATATAGCTTATGGGCAACACATGTCAAATCAAATGGAAACACAACATCAGGAAAAACACTAACAAACTCTGATGACAGAGTGTTTCTGGTCCCCTGAGATCAGAACAGACCAGAATAAAATTATAAGCTGGAGGTCCCTCCCCTGCTTTGTAATATCTATTGTGTAGGCTACATTGTATTTTAGTAAACTGACTTACTGCATTTGTTAGTTTGTGTACTAATGTAGGGTATTTCTTTATTAGTCCAAGCCATATGTTTTCACTGACATATAAACTTAATTTTAGTTAAGAAAGGTTGCAAAAGGTATTCAAATGTGTTATCTTATGTTTGTGGAACAGAGAAGGAAACAGCCTGTTTTAACACAATATTTGTAAGAGCCGATTGAAGACTTTAATCAGGGCTTACATATTGTAATAACTCTAGCCTGCTGGGGAAAGAACAATTGTTTGGTAATGAATTTTAGGTGGTATTGTAACCGCTAAGTAGAAAACATAAACATACAAAAAACATATACAGATCCTTTCCAAAAAATTTGAATATCATAGAAAAGTAGTTTTTTTTCCATAATTCCATTCAAAAAGTGAAACTTTCATAGATTATAGATTCATTACACACAAAGTGAAATATTTCTAGCCTTTATTTGTTTCATTTTTCATAATTTTGGCTTACAGCTCCAGAAAACCCCCCAAAACAGTATTTCAAGAAATTAGAATAGTGTGTCGAAAATCAGCATTTACTTCAGTTATTTCAGAGAATGAGTGGAGTGGCTTGACTCGAGGAATCCGACAGTTGTAGCCCATGTCCCGGATACGTCTGTACGTGGTGGTTTTTGAAGCACTGACTCCAGCCTCAGTCCACTCCCTCTGCATCTCTGCCAAATTTTGGAATCGTCTTTGCTTGACAATCCGCTGAAGCCTACGGTCATCTCTTTTGCTTGTGCACCTTCTCCGGCCACATTTTTCCCTTCCACTAAACTTTCTATTGATATGCTTGGACACTGCACTCTGTGAACAGCCAGCCTCCTTAGCAATGACCTTTTGTGGCTTACCCATCTTCTGGAGGGTGTCAATGATGGTCTTCTGGCCAATTGTCAAGTCTTCCCCATACTGAACCAAACTGAGATAAACTTTGCAGGTGTTTTGAGTAAATTAGATGATAGTGTGACACTCAGTCTAAAACAGTAATTCTCTGAAATAACTGAAGTAAATGCTGATTTTCGACACACTATTCTAATTTCTTGAAATACTGTTTTGGGGGTTTTCTGGAGCTGTAAGCCAAAATTATAAAAAATGAAACAAATAAAGGATAGAAATATTTCACTTTGTGTGTAATGAATCTATAATCTATGAAAGTTTCACTTTTTGAATGGAATTATGGAAAAAAAAAAACTTTTCTCCTCTTCAGCTCAGCCCACAGGTTGTCAATGGGGTTTAGGTCAGGGGACTGAGATGGCCATGGCAGAAGCTTGATTTTGTGTTCAATTAACCATTTTTGTGTTGATTTGGACGTATGTTTTGGATCATTGTTCTGCTGGAAGATCCAAAGAAGACCCAGTTTTAGTTTCCTGGCAGAGGCAGCTTCAGTTACATTTTGTTCATAAGAATTTCTAGGGGTGCTAATAATTGTGGTACACGTGGTTTTGTTAAAAATAATTATTTCTTGATGAGGGATTCTTTTTTTCTCAGAATAAATGTACTTCAATTAAAGGTTGGATTTTTTTAATTTTTTCAGTGTGAGATTAAGCTAATTCACCAAAAGGTGAATTTTTTATATCCCTTTTTACTCATCTTTACCAGGGGTGCCAATAATTGTGGAGGGCACTGTATATATACATATATATATTTGAGCTGATTTGAGGCAAGTTGCAAGAAGCTTCATGCAGTAAAGGATACAGAGAAACCTGTGGGGGATCTTCATTCAAATGGCGATTTTAACGTTGAACAAAATATAACCAAATTAAACGAAGAAACATCAACAACAACAATAAAATTAAGTATTTTGTGAAGCAAAACATACTTTTATGCTCTGGGGAGATAGGAAGGAGCAATCCTGGGGCTCATATACCGCAGGGAGCTTATTATTTCATAATTTAATGGTCGTCCACATTCTATATATATATGCATATGTGTGTATGTGTACACATTTTTTAAATATATGATAACGGAACACCTACTGTTCCCTGTTCACTGCATTCTGCTTTTGAGTAAACCAAAACATAAACAGTATCTGGTAGAGAAAATGAGAAAAACTTTCCTGATGTATTTTGGGGATGTATGTATGGGATGTATTTTGTCGATGCATTTATAGATTTTACATTATTCTTTCACAGTTCAGTTTCCTTTGGACTAAACACATACACTGACGTTTTGTTTAAATATATACTGAAACGATTTTTTAGGTCTATATATGGTATTAGTATACCTTTCAAATGGAACAACATTTACCTGATGATGTCTGTGTTCACTAAAAACCATTAGGAATTTGACTAAAATAGTTTTTACCCTGTGGTCAAATTACCTTGGCCAGTCATTTCTGCAGTTCCCACTGTACTAAAATGACCACAGAGCTCTCGGCTTCACACCACTGTCTGAGGTAGTTTTAGTGCAACAGGAATTTTCCAGTGCAGTGATTCATTGTAATTGGGATATTTTTTATTTCGAAAGCATAGTAAAATACAATTTGTTCCTTTCAATCATATCTGTATGAACCATGCTTATCACTAAGTATTGAGGCATTAATACTGCAATGACTGTCTTCTAAGCAGCAGATTGCTAGACATGAGCCTGACATGGAAGAATAAATTGAGGTGATAAGGTGTGAATATCACCCCAAACTACAGATTCCCTGCTACATTATAAATAGGTCAAGAGCACAATTAAATATTTTTTTATAAGAAAACATGATAACACTTTACTTAACCCTTTGTTATAACACTGTCAAGCGCATGACATAACAGCTGATGTCAGTTCATGTCAAATGATTTAACACTTTCGTCACTTTCCTCGGTAAATGCTAGCTGAAGCTAAAGTGTTATGACAGCTGTTGTGACATGAACCTCTTATGACAGTGTCATATATTCCCTGTCATGACAGCTGGCATAACACTTTTGCTTCAGCTAGCACAGGTAGCTATATTTGGCAAGTGACATAAGCTGTCATGCCAACATGTGACATAACATCTGTCATAAGATTTACCAGATAAAAGTAATGACATTTTTACATCATTTTACATGAACTGACATCTTCTGTTATGCCATCTTGTGACAGCTGTTATGTCATGTGTATGACAGTGTTATCTCAGCCTTATGGCGAAGGATTCAAGTGTTACTGAAAACATTTTATGGCTGTGAATGTGAGCTGATAAAACCCCCAAAACACAATCCTCTCAAAAATACATGAGTAACCTAGCTAATGCAGATAGCTAGTTATCATGTGACAGTAATTGCACCACGTTGTCATCATTATCAAGCATTATCAGACTATTTCAATGGTGTACAGCAGGTATCTCAAATTCAAGTCCTAGAATATCACATTGTCTCCAGGTTTCTATGATTTCCCTTCATCACTGAATTTAAACCTTTGAAACCATGTGTGTGGAATGTTCAGCCAATTAACTAATGCACTTCATTTAAGTGCTGAAATACACTGAAAACCATGACTTGAGTTTGTGATCATTTGATAATCCGATAATGATATGGTCTGATAATCCTTGATAATGATGAAAACCCTGGTTTACAGTAGGCTATGCAGTGCCCCAAAATGAAATGTGAAATTAATCAAATATCAGAAATGGTTGTGTAACAAGTACAGTATATACCTCTCCTAAAATTATTCATCTTGCAGTACTATGTGATATAATGTGGACAATAGCCACTGTCTTATCAAACTGAGCAGCAGGGCAGGTGACATGAAGTGAGTTTAACAGATCAATGAATGGGTCCAGCTTTGATCGAGCACTGATCCAAAAGACAATAAGACAATGGCACATACTGTATGTGACAGAAGTAAAATAAATACATTTAATATTGGCTGCTACATGGCAAACACCAAAAACACGATAACTGGACATTAACACTTCTGTGACTTGCTAGCAACTGTTATTTTCTGACTTTGGAAGTGTCCATCGTAGCTACAGTATATCACTTAAAATAAATGTTTTCCAAGAAACCTAAATAAAAAAATAACTCTCAATAGTTTGCTGGCATGATAGTTCTGTTATGTGTCCAATGGTTTACAAGCTATTTCTTCAGGATAATGTCTGTTTCAAAAAAACATTAAACACAGCAAATAATTTCATCACATCTGAGAAAAATGACCAAAAAAAAGATTTATGAGTATGTCCTTCTATATAAATTGTCTTTGCAGATGCATCTATCTTGCACATGCAGACTATGTTTTGAACCAAATATGTAATTATATTTCAAACATAGGAGCAATCCTCCAATGTGGTCATTTGGGGAAATTACAGTTTGCCAGCCAACACAGACTCACTTAGACTTTTTGAGCTCAGAGTAAGATCAAATGCATTAAATCCATACAGTTCTCTTTTACGTTAGCATTCCCATGAATCTTTAATTATCAGTTATTCCGTCCAGAAGCCAGCTCACTTTCCTAAAAGAGCACCGGGAGACAAATAAGGGGA
Organism: Synaphobranchus kaupii; assembly: GCA_029718625.1. NCBI lineage: Eukaryota > Metazoa > Chordata > Actinopteri > Anguilliformes > Synaphobranchidae > Synaphobranchus > Synaphobranchus kaupii. The sequence goes on from CM056377.1 coordinate 50,099,487, forward strand.
TCAGTTCAGTGACAGCTAGAGCTGAGTGATTGACATCTTCATGTGAGGGGTAATTATCACCGCTATTCCCACAGAGAGGGGACATGGTTCAGTCATTCTCTGCTTGATAGCGGCCTGATTAAACAGCGTTTTTGTTAAGTGGTGATGAAGGGGGAGCCCCGCCCACCTCCAACAGTCCTCATGGGAGAAGGACAGAATGTGTGCTCCATTGTGATGGCCCGTGTCCCCTAGTGATTCGGTCCAGCTGGCATCTCCTGCCTCACAAGTTACACAGAGGCACACCACAGGGATGTGTCAGTCATGCACACGTGCATTTGGTGGGTGGGTGGGGGGGTCTTGACCAAGATGACAACAGGCGTGGTTAACCCAACTGGCAGGTTTTGCCTCTCTGGGGTGTTTGGTGCCCTGGGCAACTGAAGGTGGGGGGGGGTGGGGTCACTTGATCATATACAGGTAGAGATCAGCCCATATCACTGGCCAGTGAACATATCCTGAGGCTTATCAAATGCAGTCGCTCAGTATCTTCCTCAGGTGTTTTTGAGAGAAAATACTTACTAATTACTTAATTTAATTTAATTTACCTAATTTAAATATATATATATATATATATATATATGTGTGTGTGTGTGTGTGTGTGTGTGTGTGTGTGTGTGTGTGTGTGTGTGTGTGTGTGTGTGTGTGTGTGTGTAAAGCATTCCAATTCATTTATTCATAACTGTTGAAAACACAGTTTTACTTAAAAAATTATAATGCAGTGATAAAGGAAGTATAGTGCCCTCAGGCCAGGGATGTCAAAGGCTAACTCAAAATATACAGTTGCAGCAGATGCTTAAAAACAACTAAAGATCTAAACATGAACAAAATACATATTACATGTACATTCATTTCATATATAATGATAATTATATTTCATTTAACACCATATGTTGTGTATGCACAACTCCAACATGCGTTTACTTAAAACAGATAATGTAATTGCTTTAAAAAAATGAGGTTAAGTGTTCCGCGTGGACACTGAAGCCACAAGTTATAGACGGCCCCGTGGTGGTAGTTAGGGTCGTGATAAATCATCCATTAAGGACAAAAAGGTAAACAAACATCCATTAATCCAAGCCTTACCTATGCCTCCCCTCTGACTTGTGTTGAGAGGGGGAAGGGGGATTACTAGCGGGAGGAGGAAAGGCCTAACAAGGAGGCAGCCTCTCCACTGTGACGGCCCTGCCCACCTCTTTACATGGGCAGTTGGGCTCAGCAAGAGTCCTTTGACTACGGCAGGGACAGGGGAGGCAAAAGTCCAGGGAGGCAGACAGGGACACTGATGCAGAACAGCACTAATGCTACCTCCAGTGCTTCTGGAAGGCGGTCTTTGTGGAGGTGTATGGCTGCAGATGCAAGGCGAAGAGTCAATACTGCTCCCCTGCACAACTGGCTGGTGGTTGTAGCTGCTGCGCTAGCACAACCTTTAAAATGCACAACTGGCTGGTGGTCGTAGCTGCTGCGCTAGCACAACCTTTAAAATGCACAACTGGCTGGTGGTTGTAGCTGCTGCGCTAGCACAACCTTTAAAATGCACAACTGGCTGGTGGTTGTAGCTGCTGCGCTAGCACAACCTTTAAAATGCACAACTGGCTGGTGGTTGTAGCTGCTGCGCTAGCACAACCTTTAAAATGTACAACTGGCTGGTGGTCGTAGCTGCTGCGCTAGCACAACCTTTAAAATGTACAACTGGCTGGTGGTTGTAGCTGCTGCGCTAGCACAACCTTTAAAATGTACAACTGGCTGGTGGTCGTAGCTGCTGCACTAGCACAACCTTTAAAATGTATCCCTTGAGAGGTGGGGGATTGTTGGAATGAATTCTGCCAAAAGGGCTCTTTAGTCCTGAGTGATTTGGCAACACGGAGGATCATGTGAAGACTTTCTACAATCAAATTCCCTTTTTAATTTCTCTCGTACATCATTACGTTGAAATCCAGGTATTGAAAATGCTGTGTCATGCAACAAATTAGCCTACGTATATATACATGCAACAAGGAGGCATGGGTTTTTTAGACAAAGCATCTTCCAGTTAAGACATTGAAAATAAATCAGTTGAAGCATATCAAAGGCAAATAGATGTGTAAATTAATTACTCCTGCCTCAGTGTAGAATAGATATTCAATTATCTATTAGACAGTAAAATAACAGCAATAAAAAGACAGTAAAATTCTCCCCAATAAACTGGGTAATATTGCCAGCTTGGGTAGTTTTGTTGAAGGAACACAAATCACACGGCAATAAAATATTCCCTTTAATCAGATTTATGTGGTACAAGAAGGGGTGAGAGCATAAATTAAATATTTATGACATGAAGTTGCACCAGATATACTGATATCATTGCTGTGATTGTGTGTGCATGTGTGTGTGTGTGTGTGTGTGTGTGTGTGTGTGTGTGTGTATGGATGCGTTTGTGTGTGTATGTGTGTGCACAGGTGTGTATGCATGCTTGTGGATTTGTGTGCTTGCATATGTGTGTGTCCATGTATGTGAGCATGACCGTATGTGCACTTGCTTATGTGCCTGTGTATGTGAATGCTTGTGTGTGTATGTGTGAGTGCCTGCTTGTGTGTGTGTGTGTGTGTGTGTGTGTGTGTGTGTGTGTGTGTGTGTGCTCTCTAGGGGAGTAAAGGACCTTGTACTGGTCCTGGCTGCACACCAGCTAACACAGCTCTGGCCCCTCTGGCAGCAATGGGTCACTAGGTTAATGCAGGATGAGGTCTTACAGGCTAGCAAGCAAATGATTTTTAAAGGGCTGTTTGTAAAACAAGCAGTAAAACCCAGATTAAGAAAAAACAATAAAACAATCCCTTCTGTTCATTGGGTAATACAGTGTAATGCCAGATTTATGTGTTACGGATGCAGGGCATAAGGCAGTCATACCGGACCCTGGAGTCAAAAAGAAGGCTTAACAGCCACTCAGGACAGGTCATTTACAGTAAAGGCCTAAGAATTATGAGTTTATGGATAAAGGCCTTGTCTATATAATCTGAGTCTGCCTGTCTAATGGGAAAACTGCTGGTTGCGTATCATCCTCTATAGCAAGACACAAATAATTTTAATAGCTTAATTGGCTATGATGACTTAATTGGCCATACTGATCACTTCATTAACTCAGGATTAGCACAAGGAACACTTGACAAGGAAAAGAAAAACTCGGGCATAGATGCCAAGACTCAAGAAAGCTCAGTATATGATCTCCTGGCTAGCATATAAATATACAATTTTTCAAGGCTTTATGCTCACTGTAATCATCATTTTCAGCTATGGAATAATGAAAGTGGCAATAAAATAGACCCATCGGTGGTGCAACATGTAATGCTGAGACGCACAGCAGAATCTAGTTACACTCAGAATTTTATTGTAATTATCCACTGTGGTAATAGAAACTTCGCAGGGTACCGAAATTAGGTGTAGGTATGCTTATGCTCTGTGGTAAACCCTGGAGCAGCTTTGCGTTTCTGAATATAGGGAACCAGATGACTCACTGATACCACGAAGGAGAGCTGATAGGATTTAGCGACAAAAGACAGATGTTGCAGGGAATGGCATAAAGGGATCGAGGCTAAAGTTAGCAGCCAGACTCACCCAAATGAACATATTTCTTTAATTGAATGAGGAATTTGGCTACATTAAAGTATTACTGAAGCCGATAAATCAAGGAGAGAAAATCAATCCTAAGTGTGATCTCAGGACTTTCTGTACTTCACTGGCGGGGAGCAGTCGGGTATATCACTGACATCAGCTTATAGCTGCCATGCACCACCAGGCAGGTGGTTATGCATGTGTGTAGTACGTTCATAGTACTAAAGGAAATCAACATAAACAATGTATAACTGACAATCGTCAGTCAGGTCTGCTTTTGAACTGTGTCCACCCAAGATTAGTTTGTATTCAACCCACTTGTTACATGCTGTTAGATTCTTAAAAAGAACAGCCCCCATCGCTAGATCCACACTGCCTTACAGTGAAGATTATGTATTTCCCAAGCAAACATTAGCACAAACCTTCACCCTGGAATGCACTAGTTTCCACAACTTTTTTTTCCCCTCACCACAGAGCTTAAACAAGCAGAGCCTAGCCAAATCTCACTGCTTCATTGGTTTCTAGTCTAATTGTCAGACAATTTCAGGTGAATGAAGATCCTGGCGCAATGGATTCCCCCTTTGCCCCGGTGAATGGTTGAATTTCCCCTGACAAATCAATTGGCAATCCGTCAGGCTGTGCCTGGTGTCTGCTTGCCCACTCCCTCCCTCGTTATAAGCTGTTGTAATGAATCACTAATCACCCAGTCACTGATGAGATTCCTCCGCCTATTATCCCCCTAATTACCTCACACTGGAGGCCCTGCCATCGGCCAGCAGGGGGCAGCCCGGGTAATTGATCTCCCACGCAACACTCAATAGTCATTTGAGGAGACAAACCAACAAACAAATTAGCACTGATCTGTTCTGAAAGTTAACGACTTCACAACTTATAGCGGGAATATGCCCTTTCATGTGTCGTTCTGGCGGTAGATGTTTATGCACCTGCAATGTCCAGTCTTGAACACCTGCATCCTAATTTCACAAGAGACAGAAATGAGTTTTGACAAAAATGAAGCCTCCAATGCTGAAGCAGCTTAACTGGACAGGCCGGTGCCAGGGCCGAGAGAACAGAAAATCGTGGGCAGAGAGGGGGCACGGGGGCCAGTTAAACAGCTCCTGGGGGCAGTTAAACGCCTGGTCTAGAATGGTTGTCTGACACTCAATCTCTGCCTCCAGGTTAGTAGGCATAGGAGCTATGCCTCTCCAGAGGGCCGTTCAGACCACGACTGGAAATGGAAGCCCTAATTCACCCCACATCCAGTCATTTGCAGCCGCTGAACTTGGGATTTGGCGGACGGGAGCGAGCCGCCGCGGAGCAAAGATAAAAATGGAAATGGCGCCCTATATGAAATGGAGTGGGGGGGATCTGTCACCCGTCAGTGAATGAGAGAGCCGGTGAGTGATACAGCCAATAGAGAGACTTCATAAAGCAAGGGAGCAGAGAGGTGCATTAGGACTACATATAGAAGATATAGTACTGCATACATGTGCCTTATTGATACATTAGCCTACTAACCTCATTCACTCGCCTTTCATATCTAGTTTGTTGCCACAAACGCTTCAGCACTTTATAGTGGATGCAGCTTTCAGAGAAAATGTGTACCGATGAACAAAAGGAACTAAATCTGCTAAAAGTGTAACTGAATTCTTTGTAAACGTGTATTTACAGGGAAACCAGTCTAAGACATTTTTTTTTTGGGAAGGCGCAGCCCTTTCTCAGCTCCGAAATATCCTGGCTAGGCCAGTACAATGCAGTTCAAGGCTATTCAGGGTGACTAACCAGGCTTTGTGAACAGTGAAGGAGAGGAATAAAAAGGCCAGTCTGTATATTCCAATTGCAGTGCAACAAAAGACACAAGAAGGCCCAAATCATACCAGGTTCACTGTGTTTCAATCAAATATATATCTAGAGTAATGCAACAGCTTCACCACACATTATCATTACTGGTTGATTGGCCAGCCCATGCTCTCCCCTTGTAACACTACATATAATGTAAAACATTTTAACTAATGTATCTCAACATATCTTCTCAAAATGAACCATTAAATCTTACGTGTTTAGACCTTTCCTTCTCTTTTTGTTTCTTCTGGGATCCTTGGGGGACTTTTCTCTCACTGGGGGTGAAAGCCTGTCAGAAGTGCTTATTTTCTCCAGTGAAATTACTTCTTTGGGTCTTCGATCTCGGTTCAAAGCTGAGTCTGCACAATTTTTTTCCTCTCTCTTGTTTTTTCTTTCTTTTTTTATTTTTGAGGCAATGGTGGATTAGGAGTGAGGGGCTTTGTTTAGACAAAGCGGGGGATTAGGGAAGATTTGCCCCCATAAAGTTCTGGTTTGATGGGGCTTTTATCCCTCCATGTTGCTAAAACTGTGTTGCCCCTGGATTAGACCAGTACAATGGGGCCCCTTGTGCTGGGGCTCTGGCCAAAGGGGAGAGGGTGCAGCACTGGGACCCCCAAAAAAGGGAGGACAACTGCCAGTGTAAATGAGTCAGGCCAGTGGAAAAGCTATGGATCAGCGCTGCTTTCTTGTTTGAAACAGCTCAGTGTAACTGATGCAGCCACAGGATGTGTGGGTGCTGTCCAAATACACCAAAACCATATATGAGAATCAAGCACTGACTAAGCTAATATAGAGCCCCTTCATGGCCATGTTAACCTCTTTTGGCAAAGTTCATCACTGTAGACTTGCGAGAGCCATCACAGGTATTCTATCATCTAGTCAAAAATGGTTCTTTCCAGAGAATGCTGACAAAGCATGCATACTGTAAGTGAGTAAGAAAGGGGCTTTGAAACACCAGTTATTAGCTAGAATGAACCTACTTGTTACTATTTATTTCACTAAATTTGAGTAGGTGTTGTGCTTTGCCTCTTGTTATTTGTCCAATAATAAGATTGTCCACCAGTCATTGTCAGCAATATTTTGGACCATAAAGCCCTGGCATTGTCTAAACCAGGTGAGAGGTTCAGAAGTAGTCCAACTAATAATTACAAAGAGAATAAGTATAATAATATCATCCTTGTGGACATTTCTGAATATGGCTAAAGTATGTTTTGGTGCTCTAAATTTGATGCTTGTACTTATATATAATTGTCTACAGATGCAGTAAATGTTCATTTTTTAATTTACATTTACATGACACACTCTTTGTATCTCACTTGCAATTTCTCCAAGTAATGGCATATCCATTTCAAATCTATTGTCTCTGCTGTAATATAGCCTACAAGGAAAATGTCACCTGTTAGTAAAACTAGTGAACACCATCTTTTATGCCACCTCAAAGCAGGAATACAAGGCCCCCAGCAGAACACTAATATGTGAAATAAGAGTCATAAAGCTGCTTTTGACTCTACACACAGTATTCCTCTCTGTAGAGTTATTTCACACTCTTGCCCCTGGTCCTGCCACAAAGGAAGCCATACATCAGGTGCATGGTGAATCTACACTAATGGTTTTCTCTCTGATTCCGTAATGTTCCGTAAAAGATGCCGGTGTAAATTTCTGACATGGCTATTTGATTACTTGAACTTTATGAACTAAACAAACACAATGCTTGTTATGAACTTATATTATACTTACATAACTGTAGTAAGTGGAATTTATCAAACATTTGTTGTTTAATACATTTTGGAGAAATATCATTAAAAATGTAACAGTATGACACTAATGTAGTTCTAAGTAACTGTATACTGTTTTTGCTAAATTAATATTAAATAAAGAGTTATGTGTCTGTGTGTATGTGTGTGTGTGTGTGTGTGTGTGTGTGTGTGAGAGAGAGAGAGAGAGAGAGAGAGAGAGAGAGAGAGAGAGAGAGAGAGAGAGAGAGAGAGAGAGAGAGAGAGAGAGAGAGAGAGAGAGAGGAATGACATTGTGGCCAGGTAAAAACTTTGTGCGCAGAGATTTATGAGAGAGATGGTAGACTCTTGTCATGAATAAAGGGATTTAAGGGGAATAATAGGATACCGTGGAATATTAACAGAAAGGGGATCGGTCCCTTTAAACCAGGTATCTAATTCTGAGCAGGAAGAAAAAAATCTTTAAGATGAAGGCTCTGCTAATAACATGTCCAAGAGATGGCTCCTGGCAAATTGCTTTGTTATTCTTGTCAAAAAGGTCCCTAGGAAGCAGTCAATTTTAAACCATACATCAAAATGATTAATTGCCCTTAAATGAGCAGATGCTGGAATACCCTTGAATGGAGGCGGAGGGGCTAAAGCTTTTTTTGGATTGCAAACGTAATGTATTCATGAAGTTGCGAAACATCATTATTATATTAATTAGCTATTAGTGCCCAACACTGGCTGCAAGGTATTTTTTTTCTTTATTGGATTTCTCCAAAGCCGACGAAGGGACGTCTCTCATCCTTGAAGTGTTATATAATTCGAATAATACCTTCAGTGAAGTTGCAAACGGTCCGCCGTACCTTGCCGTAATTAAAGTCCAAACTAGGCCTACGTTATTTGCAGCGCTGATATGTTTTGCGTGATACAAGAGGCAAGATATCAACTCCACGTTAAGGCTCAGACCTATAGTCTTATAGCCTACAATAGAGCCGAGAGATGAATGGATAAAGTTATTTAAACCATGAAAATAAGTAATTTTTCAAAGATAATGAAAGAATAGACGACAAATCACATTAAAACACGATTTTACTTGTTAAAGCATGAATAGAACAAAAAAGTTAATCGGTATAGAAAAAAACGACTGGGTGAACTAAGCGCACGGAAAACTGGGTTGAGTGTGGAAAAAGAAAAAATGAGGAAACGTTGGAAAGTATGCACTAAAACGGTGAAGGGGGGTCCTGGTTGCGGCGCTAAAGACACTCTAATAGGAACCTGTCCTGACACTTGCGTTTAAACCCTTCAGATGCGCTGGACATTAGACGGCATTAAGTACTGAAGAAAGCTGATTTGTGGAAGAGGGGCTGAGAGGAATTCCTTCTCGCTTTAATTGCTTTAGAAACGGTTCCCACAAAGAGACATTGCCCAGATTTACCTCCCGTTTAAGTTCTTATTTCCATCGGTTCACAAGTTAAGCCTCTTTTTCTCTCAGACCCAAATACTCGGTGATATATCGGAGTGACAAAAGACAGAAAGGCACATAGGGTCGAACTTCCCAAAAAAATGTAGGCAACATAAAACTTTAAGTTGGGAGGTTGAAACATAGTTTATTATTCAGTGACATACTTCTGGAAAAAAATTATATTTATTAATTATTATTATTATTGTTGTTGGTGGTGGTGGTGGTAGTAGTAGCATGCAGTAGTAGCCTACTAGTTTTAGTAGCATTTAGTGGTTGGCTAGAGAGTAAATGATTACAGTAAGGGAAATAGACCATTAAACTGAATTAAAGAATATAACATTCCGACAGCATACGTATGCATGACATTGTGATTACGTAGCCCACATCTAATGTTTAAAAGTTTGGACGAATATATAAAAATTGTGGATTTGTACAATTCACGCAAGTTAATATTTGGTGGATCGCATTTAGTTGCACATTTCTGCGACCTGTTGGATTTCGGATTAATGGCGTTTTGGATCACATGATAAGTATTTTCTCAAAGGTAGGCCTATGCATATTTTCAGTATATAAATATAGCCTACCTAGTCTTCGGATACATGGATGGAGATTATTATTATTATTATTATTAGCTATTGCTATTAATAATAATAATAATAATAATAATAATAATAATAATAATAATAATAATAATCATCATCATCATCATCATATTCTAATAAGTTTAAGAAATAGAAGTAATAATATAAATAACAAAGGCTATTTAAAAAGTAATAATTAAAATTTCAAGCTTTTCCCCAATGGCAATCTTTTAACAAAAAACAAAGTTTCACGCACTTGAAGTAGGCTATTTAATATGTTACCTGTCTAATTAAACTCTTAACAAAGTTGAAAAATGCTTCGAAGGCGCTCGGTGTTCCTGAACACCTGTAGACACCTTGCGCTAGCCATTAATTTCAGGCTACAGGTAGGCTACAATCTGTGTACGGATATCACTGATTTTCCAAATATAATAAACATAATTTGTCAGACTGGATCTGATTTGAAAGTATTTACAGATAGATTCAACATAGAACAAACATCGCACCAAAAGTAATATTTAAAAAAGTAATTTAATGTTCGGGACATATTTTATTGCACACACACACAGACAGAGTGATATTGTGACAACAAGACAGCCCTTGGTCATGGGTTGAGAATTTATTCCCTTTTCATAGGATGTTTTGTCTACCATTTAAATTCCTGTGGATGGAAACATGACCAAAGATAAAATTCAGTTTAGGATTTTAACCCTGCTTCTCTCTTTCTTAAAGAATTCCAACAAAATATGCAAGCCTTACGTTAAAAGGCTACTTTTCGCTGCCCTTAATTCCAGCCTAAACGGTTTTGCTCCGGGAGAAGAAATCTTTTCTAAAAACCTTCAAGAAGAGAAGGGCATTATTGTTTTAATCCTCTTACCAGCAGTCATTTTAAGACAGGGGTTTTTGGAGGCTGAAATGGCGTCTTCTCTCCACAATCCTAACCTAAATCCTTCAGGGCCGGGAGAGATTCTAAAGGCAGTACCCTGGCATCTATTAGCGATCTCTCTAAAGGCTTTCCACCGCTTTCTCCTGCAGTACCATGACAAAGCCGAAAAGCAAATAAAATGAACGCATGAGTTATTCAACTTACTATACTCCAAAGAAATTGATCCATGTTACTCAAGGGCAATTTATGTGCATGTATGTTTTATATAGCCTACCTGAGTACAGGATGAATAAAAACACATGGTTACAAATTCACTTTGACCCCCAAGATAAAACATTCCTTTATTCAAATTTTATTTAGAAAATCCTTATGATGGATGTTTTGCACGGTAAAAGCGAAACATTTTCCAAAACTGTATATACAGGAAGCTGTAAAAGAGAACTATCAAGTATGTAATGTAATTCCAGCTCAAGTAACGAGTGATAGAAATACAGGACAACAAACGTGTAGCATTCTGTGTTAACAGTTTGATACTGAAACAAAAAATGTTCTTTTTTTATTAGAATAGCAACACAATAAATGAACATTTTAATTACAGCCTGCTTACATTTGCCGTGATAAAGCATGGAACTCTCACCTGCACGAGCCGCGTTTCATGAAATTATTAAATCAAATGTAGCCGAAAGGTTAGAACAACAACTGCAATTTTAACATTATTACTTCTGCTGCCTTAATACTGCCTCTTCATGTATAACCACCGGAAACAATAACAATAATAATAACAACAATATATTCATGTGTCTATCAATTAGCCTACATTACGCACGTTTTGTATGACAACCACATTGTGCTGACTTGAACTTATGTTCAGTTTCTTAACGATACTTTCACGTACCTATAAATATGCTACATCTCTTATTTTTATTTTGACACTTGGTTTCTAATTATGTCGAGAAAAATGCTGTGGTCCTGATACTTAACTGTTCTTAAACCATTGCGTACACGTGAATGTATAAATGTGAAGGTTGTGTATTGATTGCTGACAGCATGGAGTGTAGGCTACGTTCAGATTTCGGAAGTACGTGGACACGGGCACAAGTCTGTGCGGAGAGAAAAATACCCTCCTCGTTTGATTGGCGCATCAGAGGACCACTGGAAATCTTGTATGACCTCACGAAGCGCTCTTTAAAATCCTTCCCGAACGTTGGCCCGGTAGATGGCAGCTCCCTAGATCCTGTGTCATTCGCGAAAGCCACTGGAAACAGCCACACACACAGAGCAGCAGAGTTCCTGCTTCCCGCAATACGACTATACAGTAGATGGACCTGCAGACAATGTGAAACGAATGAAGACTAGGAAATAAGGGACGGAACTTGAAAAAATAACCAATTGACTTTGAAGAAGGACAGCCCAGCATTTACGACCACTTTTGACAGGATAACCGTCAAGGGCGGCTGGAAGAGTTTTATAGAGGTAAGAACTTTAGAAGAATATTAAAGCATTACGTAGGCTACAAAGCTGCACATTTCCCCAAAGCTACTTAGTAGAATAACGTATAATTGTTAACTATTAGTCTATATTAAGTGCTGTCGGTATCAAGCGTGTGTGTGTGTGTGCACTCGCGCACGTAACTAAAACCAAGAAAATGAGAAGACGTTTTAGAGTTGTAACTTCTTATTTTATCAGAGCATTTAAGTTGCAACAACTTGAACACTTTGCGTTGTACTTTCATAGACATTTGTATCAAAGAGTTATGTGTAGCCTACTTTCAGCACAGACGGTTACACGGCTAACTGGCCAAATCTATAGTTTTGGGGACAAAAAAAGTTTCATAAAGTAGTGCCACCGTTGTCCTTTATCTTACATTAGCGTGAATATAATAGATAAAACTCTGTACTTATAACATTTTATTGTAAATAAAATTTTATAAATAACTTTTATTGTTATAAAAATTTTATTGTAAGGGCCTATTTAAAATCAAGCCAAAATAGGGGAAACTTTCCGATTCATCATAACTTCGGCCGAATCTGATATTAAGAATATAAAGCATTTCCCCCATGCTTTATTGTTAAAAGTTTAGGGGAAAAAGTAGCCTGCTGGGGATAGCTACATTTGCTCTGTGCCATTCCATTGATTTGTCCCATTGATTAATCCAGGAAAAATACTACTTAAACACGATTATTTGGTATAAAAGTAGGCGATATGGACATAACCACGCAATTGAGGCCATCATTATAGAAAATGTTATGTTTTAATGATTCACGGTAAGAAAATTGCTTGGTTAAAGGCCCAAATGTACGCAAGAGAGAGTTTCAAGCTTTTCAAGCTATACATTGCCATGTGGCCTTCTGCTGCAGAAGTGGGTAAGAATTCTTCTGTTGATTATTTGAGAATGCCGACAAACAAAAATACTTCTGCTGTTCTGACATGGAACAATTGTTCTGGGATAATGTTCTGTCAATTGCGATCATTAAACGAGGACGAATAACTAACACCATACGTCACTGTTACGATAATAAAGGCAGGAAACGATTTAAAGGCGATTAAGATAGCATTTCCTTCTTGTCTATGGTAAAGCAAACCAAGCACTTTATCAAAGTGTAAATGTCAGGGTCGGTGTACATGCTCGTCTGCGAGTCGCCTACGGGTAAAGGCCGCTTAACAATAACGTTTCGCCGGTTCAAAGAATAACACTGTAAATGCATGCACGTTTACATAATGAAGCTTTAATAAGAAAAGAGCACAACATAGCATAGTGCTGCCGGAGGCTTACTGACACTGCTCAAAGGTAGGATGGGTGCACGAATGGGCAAGAACTGAAGTGAAGGACAGATAACCGACCTATTTAAATAATGCACTAAGTACCCTGTTGTACAAAACAGTAATATTAACTGGACCTCATGTTGTGTCATTTTTGATTAACACTCCAGTTGATTAACACTCCAGGCCATTTGAAACCACACACGCACACGCACGCGCGCGCGCACACACACACACACACACACACACACACACACACACACACACACACACACACTGTACATCCGTGTCGTGCTGATGATAAATGAAGAGCTCTGTAGTCCAACCCTATTTGCAACTACATTACATGGAGAACAAACTGGGGACCAGCATGAATATTTTACTGCAGAGATCTAATACATCTCAGCCACTCCGTGCCCCCGGGCGATCGGATAGGGGGCCATGAGAAAAAGGCAGAGAAACGGCTCCCATTCAAGTCAAATACTTAAGAGAGTAAAATAAACGTAGCCTATATTATAGAACCTTCTGTCCAGGAGAATTAAACTACTCCCTTTGCCTGCGGTATGAGAGCTTATAAAACATTACGGTTTCTGGGCATTGGCGTGCATTAGGCCCACAAGTGTCATTTACAATCAAATCATTTCAACTTGAATAAGTTGGAATCATCCTTATTGGGCCAGTTATGCTTAATTAGAGTTAAACACTTTTTAAAAAGGATAACGTATGAACATATCTAGACTAGCCTAACGAGGTGTTTTGCATTTGGTCTGGCATTAACGTGTTAACCTAATATATCCTGTCCCGTAATCAACAACAAAAACGATGTAATAACAATAATAATAATAATAATAATAATAATAATAATAATAATACTAAGATTATTACTACTTCTCGGCCTACACTCGATGAGATGGTTTCGTGATGTTAAAATGTTTTTAGTCACAAAAATCAAGTAGCCTAGACCTATTAAGTTATTTAATGTCAGAAGTTAACATAAATATCATGAAAATTAATTAGGATTGCAATCACAGCACGTGCTTTAAGGTGCCCGGAAGGAATTCAAACAAATGACTTAATTTAAAAAAGGAGAACGTAGGCTACAGTTCCAGGCAAATATTAGCTACATTATATTTCTTCATTTATTAATTTGTTGTAAGAATAATCCTAAAAAGTGACTAGATTCTGTTTTTAACTTAGATATATTTTTACTAGCACTATTAGCCTACTGCTGTTTACTTCTGTTATTAGGCTACCACTTACGTGTTTACAATACCGATGACATTTGAGTTAGCTGAAAATTGTTTAAGTGAGCAATGTAATATTGGGTGATTAAATTCTCACCAGTGGCATGGTTTGCCTTAAGTAAAACAGAGATTATTGAGGTTTTTCTCATCTTTGTTGACTTATCTGTTATTCTGTTGTACAATCGTGGTGAAATTAACTGTTGAAGTATAAGCGCCCCGCAGACGCCCTGAGGACATTCGGAAATCAGTTTATCTTCCAAATAAAACATTAGGTTAGACAACATGGGTCAAGTACAAAAGAGTAGGCTACATTTTTAGTTTACCAAAGAAACCGTTTGATGATGATGATAATAATAATAGTAGTAATAATAATAATAATAATAATAGTAGTGTATGGATTTTTCAAAATTAACCAATATGTCATCGCCGTAAGCGTTTTTTAAAGTAGGCTAGGTATTTCAAAATGTAACTTCGGAACATGGGACATGTTCATAATTATCATTCATTTAAAATACAAAAGAAAACTAAATATCTCAAATCAATACAAATTATCTCAGCGAATTTTAACATCCTCTTCCTTTGGGGACCGAAACTGACTTAATTAAAATAATATTATTCAAATAAGAGTGTAAAAACCGTTTCAATTTTAAATTAGCACAGACTGTCAGAGTCCGTGTCTATGGGGATAGAGAGGCTAATGTTTTGATAACAATTTTCCATCAAAAACAATCGTTGAACAAATAGTCTTGAAAAATGAAATAGGAATATAAGCATATATAACTAAATGTCCCAACAATTTGCAGCGTTTGCATCAATTACAATGTACATTAAACAAAGGCTAATTACATTTCTTGATCAAAAAGTTGAATTATTAATTCAAGTATTTCTACTTGACTGGTAACATTCAAAGCGTAGGCCTATTGAATGTCCGAAATCGGTAAGCTTCGCGTTTATCATTATAAAATAATTCTGAATAATGAGCAGATTATATGCCAGAGAGCTGATTTTTTAAATGTTCAATTAGTTGTCACGTAGCGAAATCCTATATTTGAAAAATATGACAATTTAAAAGACGTGAGTTTCAGCCCATACTCGTGTCCCCTGATACTTGACGTGTATGGGAAGATTTATACATTCTCCTTGCGGTCCCTTAACAGTTCCAGCTGGTTGGTGCTCCAAGATATTCCCTCTGCCAAAGACCACGATAGTAATACATATCTAATCATGTCCTGCAGCAATACATTTTTATATCTGCAAAACTATTAATTTCGTATTAGATTCGTTAAAACAGCACTAAAATAATATCTAAAAATATGATCAGTTCTATTTCTCCCACAACCTTTGGTTATTGATTTTCAATTGACATTGTGTAAGCCGGGGTTTATTTTTTTAAAACGTGCAATACACATTAGTTAAATTTGTTTTAGGAATAGGCTACAAAGAAAATCATATGCGCAAATGTAGTGGGCATTTGTTTGTAGAACAAAATAGTCATGTAATTATTATGAATCTTGTTATGCAATAAGCTGGTCTCAAAACTTCCAGAAAAAGCCTTTTTAAAATGTGTAATATTATAATATATTAAGAGAAATATAATGCTAGCGCTGATTTTGGTTATTCTTATGGAATATTAAAGTGAATGTTATTGGAGTAATTATTTCGAAAGCGAGGTTTTCAGGGGATTTGTGTAATTACTATCACTGGGAAATGGTGTGATTAAATTCACTCAAAAAGCATGTCACACTACATTAACTGAAAGAGAGATGATTATCCCAATTAGAACCCTAATGTATAATTAATGACTTTGGTGAAGTAATAATTTGATGTTAACAGATAACACTTTTGTTCCGGAGAAGATTATTCCATCTTGCCCCAAAGCCGATACTTATTTATAATATTTGTAATATTTATTTTCGATTTGGAGCAAAATCTGAACAAATCTTCCCAGCCCTATATCGTATCGGGCGTTGATGATGTTTTTACTGAGTGCGTATAGGCACGAAAGCGAGACCGCCATGGACGGTTATGTAGGCTACAATAAGTCTCATAAAACAATAATACATAAAACGATTACAACTGACATTGGAAGGCGGAGATAGGTACAATGTAGGTACAATTCAACAAAATACAATCTTAACGAGATGCAGAACAAAACAAAGTTTTTCAGAATACGCCTCCCAGTAGGAGGCGCTATGACCTGAAGGAATGATTCGATTTTACAGATAAGAAAGTGAATAAATACATAAATGAACAACATATTTAGTGAAGCAAAAATAAACTGATATTCCCTATTGATAAGACACCACTTATATGTAAATCATAAAATGGTGCTTAATTATGGATCGCACACTGTTTGCAAAAAAAAAAAAAAAGTAGGCCTAGGCCTATATTTTAATATAAAAAATGAACGCGAAATTGTTGAATGCTGATGGCAAATTGAAAATGCTACTGGGTAGGATCGGGTTCCCTGGCTGCTTAATGATATATAAAGATGGTTTAACAACAGTAAACACAATTTGTCTGATGGACAGAGATGTTACCCCCTGGATAAATTGTTTTCTCATTTCAACATTAGCAAAACGCGTGCGCTTGTTCTTTGCATTGAGTCATTAAGACAGTGTTGCCAGTAGTGTAGCCTATGTGCTGCTGTATGACTTTTTGGAAATATAATTGTCACATAAATATCTTTTCTTCAAGGCAGCTTGTTTTAACCCATAAGTCAGGGGTGTCAAACTCCAGTCCTGGAGGGCCGCAGGTCTACAGGTATTTGTGGTTTCCTTTCAATCAGCACCCAGTTAAAGCATTGAGAACAAGGTGTGTGGACTTCTTAGCCAATTAGTGACTTAAATTAATCACTTGTGCTTAAACGCACCAAAAACCAGCAGACACTGCGGCCCTCCAGGACCGGATCTTGACACCCCTGCCATAAGTGATTCAATTATGGAAATCAAACAAAGAAAAAAATATGCAAAGTGTAAAATTGCCCAATAAGATCAGAGAAATCATATAAGGGTCTAATCCTACCATTTTGCTTACTTTTTCGAAGGTACCAGCCGACATGCAGCACTATGGAGTTAATGGATATTCTCTTCACGCAATGAACTCTCTGAGCGCCATGTACAACCTTCACCAGCAGGCAGCGCAGCAGGCCCAGCATGCGCCAGACTACCGGCCGTCTGTGCACGCACTCACCCTTGCAGAGAGACTGGCTGGTAAGAAACATCTAATTCTCATAGACGATCAGCACCACAGGCACACATGCGCAAAACACTTTAATGATCATAATACACGTATCCTCAGTGTATTGTAATTGTATTACACATAATGTAACGTTGAATCACGCATCAAAATAAATGTTAAAATTGAAATTGAGCTTTCAAAAAAAGCACTGCTGTTCTATGGTGGCTCCTAAAGCTCTTGCATTAATTTAGTTCCCCCTGCTCGATGCTCCCAGGCCACCGGTCATATACATTTTACTTTGTGTATAATAGCAGTGAAAACTAATTTTGTGACTGGTCCATTAATTAAACTGGCCACACCCCTTCTCTTCCAACGGCTGTACATTTCAAGACATCATCCTTGAAGCTCGCTATGGTTCCCAGCACCGCAAGCAGCGCCGCAGTCGTACAGCCTTCACTGCCCAGCAATTAGAGGCACTGGAGAAGACCTTCCAGAAGACCCACTACCCTGATGTAGTGATGCGGGAGAGGCTGGCCATGTGCACCAACCTCCCAGAGGCTCGTGTCCAGGTACGGCAACACGCACCCTGGATCAAAATCATCAAACACAAACCGTGGATGAAAATCTTTAGTCATCTAACCACAAACCATTGTTAAAGCAAATACGCTGACTGTAAAATGACCAGGACATCTTTCCCGCAAAGCAAAACCCAATTACTAAGCACTCCTGAACTATGGAAACCAAAGACATATTGGATATACTTAAAATATGTTTCTTAATTATCTTCAATGTTTAACCCAGACATGTATAACCCACAACATTTGCATTCTGTCAGCTTAGAGATATAGACAAATGCAGGCACGCATATGGGAGTGTGGGGATGGAGAAATATCTAAGAAAGTTGGGGCAATGAGCTCAGCATTAATTTACAATTATGCAAGGAATGTATAATAATAATAATAATAATAATAATAATACTTGAGAGACAGAGTGATCACACCATGAAGAGCATTAAACAAACATTGTTAATCTATTTTGTTAATATTAACATTTAAAACAGGGGTAAAGGTTTACTAATATGAATTTTGTTACCATTAATTAGCACTTAAAATATACCTGGGCAGGGCTATTGGGTGGTCGATCCTGTTTAAGACACTGTTGTGTGTGAATGAACTTCATGCTCGGGTATCGAATCCAGGCTATGCCGATGCCGGCTGAGGCAGGTAACCTCTGCTGGTAAGATGGCAGATAACTGGCATAGCGTTGCAGGGTTTGGGAGGGGTTTCATGTGGCACGATGTCCGTGTCTTATCATGCACCAGTGATCCCCTCTGTCAGCGGGGACATCCACAGTCAAGCTGCACATGAAGTTCACTGCTCCGGCTCACTATCTGTTTGAGCTTAAGTGATGGACGGCAGAGCGAAAAGAAACAGCGTTTTTTTCCAGAGTAGAATTAATGTTTGTCTAAACTCTCTCAAAACGACAAGGGAGGCGGTTACACAACCACACAAATTGGGCATTAACCTCAGTATTTCCTATGGAATGAATCTGGACGGTAGAGTCTCAGTCTTTAATCGAATTGTACGTCTCCCCCAGGTATGGTTCAAAAACCGCCGTGCCAAATTCCGCAAGAAGCAACGCAGCTTGCAAAAGGAGCAACTGCAGAAGCAGAAAGAAGTGGCGGAGGGGCCGCTGGAAGAGGGCAAGGGCGAGCCACCCGCCGCCGTCGCCTCGGAGGCCCACACTCCTCCCCCCTCCTCCTCTTCCTCTTCAGAGGCAGAGCGGCCTCAACACCCGCTCCCGGCGGAGCTCAGCGTGGAAGTGAACGTCACGTCGGCCGAGCAGTCGGGCAGCGAGTCCGCTGCCGAGGACAACACCGACAAGGAGGAGGAGCTGAAGCAGCTTGGGGAGGGGCCTAAGGGTGACGTGAGCCTGCTGTCTGGCAACACTTCGCCGCCTTGCAAGCGTCTCAGCCCAAAATCAGGTGAACAAAACCCCCGTCCCATTTTTTCAAGATGAGTGAGTGAGCAATATGTCTTCAGAACAGAAAAATAAACCAAATTTTCAATCCAATTGGATCCAACCAAACAAAGCATATTACTAGTTTAAATGTAAGCTAAGGCTGTTCACTGAAAAAAGAAACCTTTTTATGTTTTAAAAAAAAAGATCTTTGCCACCAATGAAAACATTCTATGGAATGAGAGAATGTGCAGTATATTGCGAATTTCCAAATGTACCAAGAACCTGGGGATCACCCAGGGCTATCCTCTTGGTACAGTAGTTCTTACCTTTACTTTTAATAGAAGTGTCATTCAATTAGCAAGTGGAATTTGAAATACATTTTAAGTATTTGAAAATGAATCTAAGGAAAGTAAGTATTGCTCTAATCCAGCAATAAGTACTTGATGCATCCAAAAAACACCTTCCTGGAGTTTATGTTCTGATTGAACAACCTTTTATGACTTTTAACAACACATGAAAATAATGGAAGCACTTTACAATGCCTAATATCAGTTTCCATACAAATGCATAAAAACATTTGGCATTCTATTGACAACTGATGATTAATCATATTCATATGTATTCTTAATTTTGTAATATTTCTGGAAAAAAGAAGTCTGGAAAAAAGGTGCAGAATAGCAAAAAAGGCAGTAGAGTCTACCCAATGTGATATCCTGTTTTTCATTTCCCCTCCTCAGATTCCCCACTCAGCTCCCCATCAATTCCGTCCTCAAGTGGTGTCAGCAGTGGGATGCCACAGAGCAATTCATACGCCTCCTCTCCACTCAGCCTCTTCCGTCTGCAGGAGCAGTTCCGCCAGCACATGGCCGCCACCAACAACCTGGTGCACTACTCCTCCTTTGACATGAGCGCACCCTCCTCCATGCCGTACCTGGGCATGAATGTCAACATGGCAGCACCTCTAGGTTCACTGCACTGTCAGCCCTACTACCAGTCACTGTCCCAAGCCCAGCAGGTCTGGAGCAGCCCCCTCTTGCAGACCCCCGGCAGTCTTCCCAACCTCAACAGCAAGACCACCAGCATAGAGAACCTGCGGCTCCGTGCCAAGCAGCACGCTGCGTCTCTGGGCCTGGACACTCTGCCCAACTGACCCCGGGAACTTCTGCCCAGCCGAGAACCATCCCCATGCCCCACCAGACCTGAGCTTCACCCAGCCCGACTCTGCAGCTTGATCCGGAACTGTTTCCCAAGCTTATAACTGCCTTCAGCTGGTGTCATCTCACCTAGTAGCATCGGGACTAATGACTTTGTCAGCTTTTCCCGAAGTGAGCCCAGTGCTATATCTCGTCAGAACATATCACATATGCAAGAGACAGTATTAACCCTTTCTGGAAAAAGTATGCACTTGACTTCAAAGAGGGAATAATCCAACAACAAACATTGCATCATCTGCTATAAATCATGATTTTTTAACATCAGCTACACCAGAAGACTTATGGCAAAGCGGCAATGACTGCTACGTTTAATTATTTCTCAAACTAAGAGGCAAAGGACTTCCTTTAAATTCTTCGATGAGCTCTTCTTCAGTTGGCTGGCCCTGATCAGAACTCACTGCACTGTTAGACAGTCTGGCTGCACTTTCCACCAAGGATCTATTCAGCTTTGTATATAGCCTCTCACATTTGTTCACATCTCCCTGGTTTGTGTGTCCAAGTCAGTGTCGCCTTCTGTGAAGAAGACTGTGAAGAAATTATTTAAAACTTTTTTTTATTTCCCCATTGTGATGGTAAATAAAGGGGACAAAATGGAGTGAACTCTGACTCTTCAACAATACAAATGAACATAGAGACTGTTCAAACCGGAGGTGGGACTATTTGCAACACAATGACCATAAGATTAAAATTGCTATGCCTATGTTGCGTATTTTGTCATTGTCTGTCCCGTTCATGTATCCCTTGATTGTTTTATTAAATGCGACTAATTTATATGTTTTATGCACGGGATAACCACATGTATGGAGAATATCCCGACAATGACAAAATGATTTAAATGACTGAATGTGCACGATTTTAATTACTTTTTGCCTGTGGCAACAGCAACTTAACGGTATGCCATTGTAAGCTCTGTGTAACATGAGTTCCATTTAATTTCCAATGTCGGGAGAAAAGTAGTTGTAAGACAAGCAGGACAAGTAACCTCAGCTTTCTATTCCACTCCACTGTTACAGCTGAATATATTCTGTCAGATAAATCAACATGGGCAAGACTGAAATAATCAATTGTATTCAAACTGAGCTTCTACCATCATTGGTCAAATGGTATTTCTGATATTGATTTATTTGCGTTTGACTCTGTTGTATACCTATATTTTGGGCATAACAAATCTGTGAGCCGACTTCTAAATCCTCTGAAATACCCCCCTTCAAATTATCCCCAATCAATTAATACAAATGGCATATAAAAGGGCTAGAGACATGTTTCTAGAGCCTAACAAAGTTTACAATTTATCGTGGCCATGTGAACATTAACCAATTGATGAAATAATGCAGCACTTCCTGTGGGGACATAGGAATTCCCTGTTAGAGCACTTCTAGGAACTTCTCCAGTCAGTCTCCTGCATGTCTCTCCTTGTTGAAGACTCTGAATTCTTCCACTGATATTATGTAAATTATTTTATTTGTAAATGATAAAAAAAATATCTGTAAATGTTAATCGAAAGGGGACATGTACATTTCTCATTTGTTGTAGACTGAGAAGTATAATTTTGAAGGGAGAGCCTACAGTCTGGCTCTCCCTCATTTGCGATCGTATCGAATTGGCGACAGCAGCGGCGAATACTATAAATTATATTCTGGGTGTCTATGTAAGTCTTCCTGTCGATTTCCATTGTCGCTGTGATCATGGAACAGAATAATTGCAGTTCATTCATAGGCCATCAGGCCAAAAGGTTCAAATGGGTGAAAAGTGATCCTGATACATAAAGGATTCCCTAAGTTAATAAAGTAGGTCTTAAAGTGATATGTTGTAAAATCCTCAATAAAGTATTGTTTGGAGATATTTATATATAAGTCATCCCTGCATGTGTCTTTGTTCTTGTGAAAGGATGGAGCAGGTAGTAGGTACTTCCACCTGACACCCCAAACTAACATTTGTGGCTAAGTACATTTTCTGTTACTGTTTAAATGCTATTCTTATCTCTCTTGGAATAGTAAACAGGTTTAAACAGAAATGTGCTTTACCCTGAGGCTTTCTAAAGGAATGCAAAAAATGTATCAATTTAAAGTTGTTCTTGACTAATTTGAACAAGACAATTGCATGCAACATGGGCATTCCATGTATCTTAACATGTCAATGGTAATATCCTCCATTAATCCACAAATGCATCATTAAACGTCACCAAGAGACCAATCTCAACTATAATGCATAACTCACAACATGCAAGATATACACTCAATATAATTTGTCAGAGTGCAAATGTTCAGATGACACAAGATGGAAATTCATGTGAAATTCCAGATTTTTTTGGGTGGGCAGGGAGTTTTGAATAATGTGACAGGATTTTTAAAATGCTTAGTCCATGCTTAGTTTCATCCTGCAAATTCAAAACTACACCACAGACCATGAGTACAGAAGCATTATTTTAATCTATTGTGTCAACGGTAAAAACCATGTAATTCATACAGTATGTACCCAATACATATTCAATTAGTGTAGTATATGATCACATGGATGGACAGGCACATTTTAGATGTACCGGTGGTCAAACCAATGCAGAGTGAGAGCAAAGTAATGCTATTTTGGCATGAGCGTGGCCAAAAGAACTACCAAATGGTCTGTGGATCAGAGGGAAGAGGGGTTTCTTCCCAGAGCTAATTTAGAAAGCTGCGTTTTTTTTCCCTTTGGTTTCTTTGCATCAGTGGCGTGGTGCCGGCGTTGAGGCAGCGCCCCCCAGGCTATGTGCGAATGAGATTCCTCTCTCTCCATCATCCCTCTTGGGCAATCAGTCTCCGTGATTGAGCCCGGCCGCCCAGGCCACGCCGAGCCCACCTCCCCTGCACCTCGTGACACCCTCTCCAATCGACGCACCTCGTGACAGCCTCTGCCATCAGCACCCCGTATGATACCCGGCCCGATAGATGGCAAGGCAAACTCTCAGCCGTATCAACTAAAGGCTGAGATTCACCAGTTAGTTCAATGAGTTGTGGCATATAGAGGAAATTCATCATAAAGGCTAAAAAGGATAAAGAATGGCCCCGCAATTATGGGGTCAGTTTTGAGGAATATAATAATGTCCTCTATAAAGTATTATTGATAATAATTAATAAATAATATCTATGACTAAAGGCATGAATTAATACATAGCATTCATTAATATAATCCTTACTGATACTAAAATAACATGGAGACAAATTACAAACTGAAAAAAGAGCAGTCGCTACAGCCTCACTACAAGCGAGTACACTTTAAAAGCCGTAGGAACACAGCCACGGTTGTTACTGCTCAAATAAAGCGGACAAGGCCATGCCCATGCCACATATCCCCCTAACCAAACTAGGATGATTCTCTTAATGTGCAGTTTCAAAGGTAATATCCAACAAGCCGCAATAGCCTAATGATGCAATCGGATAGAGGGCCTGAGATTTAATGGATGGCACAGCAAGACTCTCCGCCTGCCAGGTGATAAAACGACAGTCCGGCCATCGCATCCGAGAGGGGGCCAGCAATGTCCCTTTGCAGGGGACATCAAAGCAATTTCAAGACCAGAAACATTGCTGGCTTTAAAGAATTTGGTCCATTTTTTCAGCCATTACTACACAGCGGAGGGCATAAAGACAATGTGCGTGTGTGTGTGTGTGTGTGTGCGTGTGTGTGTGTGTGGAGCCTGCGAGAGCCTCGAATCTGATTACGAGACAGCTGATGCAGGTGTAAACTCTCGCACCTAAACAGGAGCGCCTTGAAGTGCGGCAGCGGCGCGCGGTTTGTTCCTCAGAGCCGAGAGCTCTCGATACATCCGCTGCTCCTCTGTGTTACAGGATTAGAGCCTAATAATGATTCTAAGATTCCGTGACTCATACAATTTAGTGATCCAGGCTTCAGCTGCTTATAGCCGCTATCCTGAGGATTAAAGGCAAACCCTCCGGACAGGGCTCAGTCTTTTATGACGGTTCCACTCTACTTTTTGGATGCTTCTATTCCACGAGTCTTACAACAACTACACCCCCCCCCCCCCCCCCATACCCATCTCCACCGCCATCATCGCTTTCACCGCCACCAACCCTGCCTTGCATCTGCTGGGTCTACGCTTTCTTTCCTTCCGCCTGGTGGCTCGATTGCCCCGCGGCCCTTATAGCCAAATTGGTTTACATTAAAGATATAAATACATTGCAAATGCGCTTAAACAAATACAGTAAAAATGCAGACAGTGCATGTCAGGATTATCGCCGGAGTCGGTGGGGAAGAAGGAGCGTTTATGCAGCACAAAGCCCGAGAAGCAGAATGAAGCCTGCTGATGCAGCCCGTCTCATCCACTTTTTTGGGTGGAAAAAAGAGGGGGGGATTTAGCATTTGCATGGCAGCCTGTAATTCCGGGCATTATATAACTTTATTGCCAACAAACAAACTCGGCGCTGCAGCACCGTTCGAGCGCGGCTCTGCGCGGGGGGAGTGCAGGCTGCAGCCTTTACGGGTTGTGGAACAAAGGGCTCATTGGACAAAGGAGGCCCCTGGGGGCCGCGTGCCCCCGGCGCAGTGCGGCGTGGCGCAGTCCAACCGTGCAAGTCCCCGAACGACGAGGCTCACGTCTAGCCGTCCAAATAGAAGCGAAACTTACTACATTTTAGGGCGGGGTGGTTCTGAGGATATGTGTAACTTTCTGGGTAAATCCTTCACCAGCCGGATGAAGTCTGTGGACAAAACACGGTGCTGACAGCACCGTGTTCTATGTGGCTTGTAGTCCATACTCCAACACTTTATAGGAGTTTGTATACTCTCGTTTAAAAATACAGCCTTCTATAGATATTCTTTTTTTTACTTTGTGGGGACCCCAGCCCCTCCGTGTGGAGACGTTTACATTGTGAGGGATTTAATACCTCCCCAACAAGATTTGTTAGCGTGGGTTCCTGCAGGAGAGGTGGCTGGCTAACATCGTGTTAGCACAGATAAGATCAACTCAATTTCTATGTAAGCCCGAGGCAAGTCTGCACACATGGGACAGTGGATTGCAGCAGGAGAAGGGTGAGGGGAAAGGGGCCAGGCTGCCCATGTGCTGAATGCTCTTACTGCTGACATCATGCACATCATTTAGGGACCAGCCCCCTATTTATGAGGGTTTCATACAGAATGCAACTTCAGACCATAGTTAAAGGTCCCATTTCATACTATGTTTTGTCAATTTTATATTATTCTGCAAGGTCCACTGAACATTGTTGGTAGGGTTTTTTAAGGGAAAACATATTGCAATATATTTTAAAATATACGTATATATAAATCCAGTGAGTTTTTTACCCTTCGAGCTGTTTTGGGCGGGCATTTCAGGTTTTTTTTTAAGAGGCTCTGCATTGATTGGTAGCTTTGCATGCTATTGTTTTTAAGCATGTCTGAATCCTTTTGGGTAAAATACAGCCACATTTTCGACAGTTTTGCTTTTGGAATTTTGACTGAGTTTAACGTTAGCTAGCTTGCTAATGGTACATGTGGTCACTGACTGAGAACTCCTTAAATAGCAATCGGCAGCTCATGCACTGTAATATAAAGTGGCACTGAAATCTGCGTTGGATTTCGTACGGTAGGTATTGGTCGTATGGGAACCGGTGCCATTCGATATGTTACTGGGTTCGGTACCCAACCAGGCAACTTGGCTAGAGAGCGGTAAAGCCCACACTCTTACTGTATTGTAGCTGATTATACTTGTAGCTGGAAAGATTAAAAGTGCCCTGACACAGCACATTTAACATGAGCAGTTTTGCTAGTCATGTTTGACTTGTTCATAATTATAGGCTACTCTGTGGGGATAGATGCTAAAGGAGGAAAAGGCTGGCGTTAACCTACCCTCTTCTTTTGAAAATGGGAGGTAGTAGGCTACCGAGTTCATATTTTACCAGCACATAAGTATCACGCCACTCTGCACATCAATGCTAAAAGTTAGGTAAACTCCGATTGCTAGGTCATGGGACCTTTAATAAAATTTATCCACTTTTGGCACAGAATTGGATCTTTTGGGAAGGGCGTGCAGTGATTTAACAACCCAATAGATGGAAATAGAACATGTTTAATGGGCCATTGCTAGCTATGTATGTTAAACTCACAAATGAAAGCACCTTAACTTAATGTGCAATGTTCTAATGCAGTGATATTGTGCGCACTCCCTCTTTATTGTGCGCACTCGCATTCTTTATGCCAACCAGGACGGTCGCAAGTACCAGGGCCGGGCAGGCGGGGATATGCAAATAGGTTACTATTGATTGGACCCCCCTTTCAACGTAGAAAAGGGAAACAATCTGGGACCTTTAATTAGCCAGCTTTGCAAAATGACCCAAGCCCCTTGCTCTTATAAAGGCCCCTATTAAAATCAATGCAGTTTGACTTTACACATTACAGTCTAGGGAGTACGCACCACATGATCATATGTTTCTTTCCCAGTTATTTTGGGGTAGACAACTCTATAGTATCACATAACAGGGACTTATAGTGTTTCAGATGGAACACATTGCTCCCATTGCCACAGGACCCACCATGTGTAAAGACAAAATGCAATAGTGTGTATAATTTATATTGATATAAGCCCATCCTCTTTCAAGAAGCTTATCCTCCCATTTCTTTAGACTGGAAAAACAGCTAGGTCACTTGCCAAGTAATTCTGATTAGGACATCTAAAACAAAGCAGTACAAAAAATAATTTGCATAAATTGAAATATTTCTCCGGAACAAGAGAGGTCCCTTCTTAAAATTCTCAGACTATTTTGCTTCAGCCTGGATTGTTCTTTTGTGCTTTCCTTTTCATATGAAATAAAAAGCCTCTGTCCCGCAAACAAAGGCAGAAATGCAGCACAGACGCCAATCCCCACCACAGCAGCGCACCGCAAGGACAACTCTACTGTGAACCCCAAGCGCAGCAGAGGAGGGCGGCTGAAGAAAGGAGATGAAAGAATGAAAGGCAGAGTGAAAAGATGACGAGAGAGAGAAAGTGAGGGAGAAAGAGAGAGAGAGAAAGAGTAAGGGAGAGAGAAAGTGAGGGAGAAAGAGAGAGAGAGAAAGAGTAAGGGAGAGAGAAAGTGAGGGAGAAAGAGAGAGAGAAAGAGTAAGAAAGAGAGAAAGTGAGGGAGAAAGAGAGAGAAACAAAGATTAAGGGAGAGAGAAAGTGAGGGAGAAAGAGAGAGAGAAAGAGTAAGAAAGAGAGAAAGTGAGGGAGAAAGAGAGAGAGAGAAAGAAAGAGTAAGGGAGAGAAAAAGTGAGGGAGAAAGAGAGAGAAACAAAGATTAAGGGAGAGAGAAAGTGAGGGAGAAAGAGAGAGAGAGAAAGAGTAAGGGAGAGAGAAAGTGAGGGAGAAAGAGAGAGAGAGAAAGAAAGAGTAAGGGAGAGAGAAAGTGAGGGAGAAAGAGAGAGAAACAAAGATTAAGGGAGAGAGAAAGTGAGGGAGAAAGAGAGAGAAAGAAAGAGTAAGGAAGAGAGAAAGTGAGGGAGAAAGAGAGAGAGAGAAAGAAAGAGTAAGGGAGGGAGAAAGAGAGAGAGAGAAAGAGTAAGGGAGAGAGAAAGTGAGGGAGAAAGAGAGAGAAAGAAAGAGCAAGGGAGAAAGAGAGTGAGGGAAAAAGAGAGAAAGAAAGAGTGAGGGAGAGAAAAGAGAGAGTGAGGGAGAAAGAGAGAGAGAGAGAGAATGTAGTCTTATGATATAAAAAAATGTGCAGGGACATAAACTATCCCAAATGAATAAGTAGCCTATTATGTTGAAGAATGACAGCCGGGGGCCACGATTATGCCGGCATTATATCTTAAACAGCGTGGTTTGTCAAAACGCATAAGCCCCGCTGAAATAAAGAGGGGGCTCCCACATTTACATTCCTCCAGCAATTGGTTACTGCCACCCCGAGCCCCCCCCAATATCAGAGGCCTCTGACGACTGTTTTTTTTTTTTTTTTTGCAACCTGGCAGACTAATTGAATCCACCTTATTCGCATTCTTCTGCTCACTGTAAATAAAGTCTGTTTCTCCAGGCCAGCCTTCTGAAAGTGCTCATGCTACGACGGTGTAATCCTTGTAATGCGGCGAATAGCACTAGAGGCGGGATGCCGGGGAGACACACTGCAGCTCCTCGCAGCTGCTGTGTAAACGCAAGCAACCCACGTGACCCTCCCCCCAAACCCCATCCTGCCCCGTCCCACCCATACAACATTCTGTCACGCTCAAACCCAATGCCCGCGGGCCAGGCAGGCAGATATGCGGATTTTAATGCGCCGAGGTCAAGCGTTTTTGCACAGTGACAGAGTGCGCCCTCCCAGCATGCAAATGGGGGTCAGCCATCTTCCTTGAAACCGTCTATATTGTTTTGCCCTCTGTTTGTTGGGTGAATGATCACCATGCCAATGCCACACTGACAATGGTATCAACTTTTGGATTTCAGCCTCATAACTTCTGCTACAGTACTTTACCAGGGAAATCCCATCTGTTTCCTTTGCCTTTCTGGTGTTCAGTCACAGATTGCAGGTTCCTCATACAGGACATATCCGCACATGGGCAGTATGCGTGTGTATGTGTGTGTATGTGTTTGCGTGTGCGTGTTTGTATGTGGGAGGTGTGCAGGGCTGGGGGTGTATTGTTGATGTTCCCAGCATCCCTAATGAGCCACAGTCTGAACGCCCCCCCCACCCCACCCCACCCCACCCTACCCTCCCATTGCGAAAAGCACTCACACCTCAGCCAAAGGTTGTAACAGAGTGCTTGTCAGGGAAATTTGGCGCTCCATCAATTACCTCCCAGAACTTGACGTCTGCTTCAGTAAAGTTCATTTCACCCCTTCAGGCCCCTAAACCAGTCAGCCTCTACGCTTCCGATCTCTGACCACAGTTTGTTCAATATTATCTGCCTAAATGCTAATGATAATAATGATAATAAAAGGCATGATTCATTATGTATTTTATTGCCATACGCTGTACAGAGATTGTACTCAGAGATTCAGAAAACAAAGATTTAAGTGATTGTAATGCTGTTGCAAATGTTATGAGCTGAACTGTCTTGATGTGCTATGCTAATTATACTTACCTTGCACCGAGACGATATTAGGAAAACTGCTGGACAAATTGCGCTTTCACATTTAATCACGTTTTACAGTTTTAGGGGTTCGTCACAAGATGGCCACATGCTTTCAGTATCGAGCTCTAAATTCAATGTGGTCTCTGTGAAGCCCTTCCTGCTTACTATTTAGCGTCTGGGTAACAAAGGGACTAAAATGAAGTCAGAGCTTTGTGCCTTCTACCTCCGCAATATGGAGAGTACACCTAATTCCCAGTGAACTGTCACAATGTACATCTGCGGCCTCCCCATGGAGGAGAATAGAGGACTGCAATGCCTAGCTTTACCAAACCTCGACCCCATCACGGTAACACATTTCATTCCTCGGAGATCAGAGCTCAGGGCGAGGGGAGGTCATGGTGCTAATCCTCTCTTCATTTAGGAAAATTGGGGCTTTGGATGCGGCCCACAGTGGCGGCCCGCGGGAAAGCTGGGTGCGCCCCACATTGTGAGGAATTAAAGAGGGCTTCCCGCCTATTTGCAAAACAAACAGCAAATTATGAACTGGCTGCTGTGTGGAGAGCGCAGGGGGAACAGGTGACAGGGCGGTTTAGTGTGAGTTCTCACACGGGGCAGGGAATGCCCATCCAGCTGAGGTCACTATAATAGCAGTCTTTCACTAAACACCTAACAGGATCAAACAGACAGTCCCCATGGCAACTTCTCCAGTGCCAGCAAAACAAGTAAAATCATACATTTTGCATTTATATTTTATTACACTTAAACATGCAGCTGCATAATGAGTGCATCACAAAATATGCCGCTAATGTTAGAGGGAATGATATCATTATTCTCTAGAACTAATCGAAGGATATGTTTCTAGTTTCAGCTAACTTAGCCTTAAACAAGCCTCAACAGAAAACCGCTGTGCAAAGGATCGATGTCATGATATACAGCTATGTCTCCATAAATAAGCTTGAGACTTGGGAGAAGATGCTCAAAACAGCAGACATAAATTAATGTATGTCCAACATAGGAAAGTGTCCTCACCATTGTAACGGGAAGATGAGGCCAATGCTGCCTCTTTATGGAAACAATTCTTCCCTGTTGTGCTGGCCTCCATCGACAAGGACGCCCTATGGACTGCCCAAGAGATTTAGCATGAAGTTTACAGAACTCAGTCACCTCTCCCCCCTCTTCACCCCTCGGCCTGCAAGCAAAAGGACCACTGCCTCTTTAATTTCCTCAGCCCTCCCCATACAATGCACCCTGAGCTAGCCCAGAACACAAATCACAGCGTACCATTCAATCAGTGTTTTTTTTAACCCCCCCCCCCCCCCCCCTTTTTATGGTCCCACTAAAGGTTTTAGCGGCACGGAGAATGAAAGCTGCCACTATAAGAAACCTTAGCCCATTGAGGAGCTGACAGGCACTGCCAGAATATGATCCTAATCCTGTTTCCAGCATTCTTTTAGCCTACTGGCATCGCAATTCTGCCACGTATTCTCCGAGCTGTCAACTTGGAAAATCCCTCTAATAGTGCATTGGCCAGATACACATCAAAGAGCTCCTGGAAACCTCCAGCAGCTTAGCAGCATAGCAGCGCGCGCACACACACACACACACACACACACACACACACACACACACACACACACACACACACACACACACACACACACACACGGAGACAACAGATTAGGCCCTTTTGAATGACTGATGGTTTATCAGGGTTTTGAATGTTCTTGTATATCTTTACTTTGCCCAAGTTTAAAATCCTAGCACTGCACATCAGAAACTTGATACCCTCCCAAAGCCCAACTAAATTTCGGTCCACAGGTAGAAAAAGAGAGGGAAAGAGAGATGAAGGAGAGAGAGAGCGAAAATACAAGAAAGCGGAAGAGAAAGAAAGAAAAAAAAAAGGTTGGGCAGAATAACAACCACTCCGGATAGTTTATTAATGATCATCCCGAAAAAGAGTCGTCTCCTCGGAGAAAGAAAAACCTCCGACAAAGAGGATGACATCAAGGGGGAGCAGAGGGGTGCTTTAGCTATTGCCACAATATGAATCATTTCCCCTCAGGATTAGTCACACTGTAAATGGCGTACCAGCACTCATGTTTAACCAGTGATGGTGTTTGAGGGAGGGTGGCAGTGTGTGTGTGTGTGTGTGTGTGTATGTGTGTGTGTGTGTGTGTGTGCGTGTGCGTGTGCGTGTGCGTGTGCGTGTGCGTGTGTGTGTGTGGGCATGGGAGGCTCATGGCACCTGCAGTAAGAGATAAATTAGAGTGCTATAAGAGGCAACAGTAGAACCTCAGAGATGCAAAAGGCAGACGGACTGATCAAACAAACATGTATGGGCCCAGAAGAAGCAAACACACTTTATTCATTACTGATATTTATTCATTATTATTATCCATACATACAAAAGCAAGGTGCGAAATGGGGCCGAGTCATACTTTTCATTGATAAAAACTAAAATGCTTATTCAAAGGGGCTTGTCATAGCACAAGGTTAAAGAATGTAACGTAGGAATGTTAACTCTGTTTCATTTAAAGAAGGGCCGAAACAAAATGAAACCGCTCACCGCATTATTGGTTAACTGAACTAAGGTTTGTACAACGTGAAAGTAGCCTGAAAAAATAGGGCTACAGTTAAGTACAGTTGAAGTCGGAAGTTTACATACACTTAGGTTGAAGTCATTAAAACTCATTTTTAACCACTCCACAGATTTCATGCTAGCAAACTATAGTGTTGGCAAGTCAGTTAGGACATCTACTTTGTGCATGACACAAGTAATTTTTCCAACAATTGTTTACAGTCAGATTATTTCACTTTTAATTCACTATATCACAATTCCAGTGGGCCAGAAGTTTGAATACATTAAGTTGACTGTGCCTTTAAATTTTTTATATTTGGTCGCATATCCTTTGGCTTTGCATGCCATGACTTCCTGATGTCTGTGACCCAACAACATTAAAAGACTCTTGATATCTTATTTTCTGGTACTCTTACAAGCGATACTATAACCTCTCTGCATTTGAATGGATCTCTATGGGAATTGGGGGGTGGGACTACATTTACTTTAAATTACACTGGAACAGTATGGAACACATGGTTGGCTAAATGGCTATAAGTCATCAGGAGAAACAATCCTTAAAATGATCCATCCATATCTACTGCATATCTGGCAGCAGAGTGATGGTTTGAGGCCTGTTTGATACCTCAGACCCTTGATGACTTACAGCCATTTTACCAATCATGTATTCCATAGGGTTCCAGCATAATTTACAGCTAAATCTAGTCCTACCCCCCAATTCCCATAGAGATCCATTCAAATGCAGAGACGTTATAGTATCGCTTGTAAGAGTACCTGGAAATAAGATATCAGGAGTCTTTTAATGTTGTTGGGTCACAGACATCAGGAAGTCATGGCATGTAAAGCCAAAGGATATGCGACCAAATATTAAAAATTTAAAGGCACAGTCGACTTGGTGTATGTAAACTTCTGGCCCACTGGAATTGTGATATAGTGAATTAAAAGTGAAATAATCTGTCTGTAAACAATTGTTGGAAAAATTACTTGTGTCATGCAAAGTAGATTTCCTAAGTGACTTGCCAACACTATAGTTTGCTAGCATAAAATCTGTGGAGTGGTTAAAAATGAGTTTTAATGACTTCAACCTAAGTGTATGTAAACATCCGACTTCAACTGTAGGTAAGAATTCTGACCAATAAAAGATCCAAATTCTTAAAATTGGTCCATTTTGATGACCTTCCTAAGTTGATGACCTTCCCAAACAGCTTCCATTCCTGTTGTATCTCTGAGGTTCAGCTGTATAACAAGGTGTGTGCTGTGTTGTATAGATAAGAGGTAGGAGGACTGTGGTACATACAGTGACGACAATTTGGTGTGAGATGGGGAAGTGGTGTCGGGTGTCTGTTGGGGACAGGACAAATGGCGCACCCAACGAGGGACATCAAATGACGGAGCAAGGGCGCATCGATAGGGTGCACGATTTTTGGGTTGAGAGGCGCGATGAGGGATGGGCGCACACTGCTTACGATAAATGGAGCAGAATGGGGAGAAGGGATGGGTAGTGGGCGGGTTCTCAGGGCGAGCAGGAAGGAAGAAGTCAGGGAGTTCGCTGGGGGCTAGGCGGCGGCCAAGCACGTTGCCAGTGCTGAGGGGCTGGGCCCCCTGCTGAGCCGGTAATTTCACGCTGCGCGGCAGTTAAAGCCCCCCGCTGCGTGATCCTCTCCGGTTCAGGAGTCCACTTCACACTGCGTTGATTATCTAACACGCCCCTCTAGCCCAGGATGGCCTGACAGAACAGAGGGCCTACCTTACAATGCTGTGTGGGACGCCCTGCTTTGCCTAGGAAGCGACCTCCTCAGGGGTGTCTCAGCCTCCCACTTGCACCAGGGCTGTGTCTGAATCAGAGCACTATCTACTGCGCCCTGTCTCTTGCGTACAGTGCACTGGCAAAAGTATGCCATTTAATGTGCACTGTTTAGCAGTCCGCAAAAAATATCTGCCATACTATTTTCCAACCGTACTGTGGAAGTGTCGTAAGCAGGTCATAAGATGTCCCACCAATGTTGCCATGTCTGCGGTTTTACAGCAAAATTGGGGTACTTTCAAAGTGCAGTCATGGGTAAAAATGAAAAGTCGCAAAGCACACACTTATTTTAAAAAATATGACGATTTCTATTTAAAATGCGTTGGTTTCGGTTAAAATTTGTCTGGAAAGTCTTGCATGATCTGGCAACCCTGCACCCCACCCTTGTACTGCCACATGTTGTTTTTGTTGTATTTGAAGGAAAACGTCAGCGAAGCTGCGCCTCATTTTTTTAAAACGAAGCTTTACGTCATATTTATGTGACCAAAATGTTTGTGTAGTTCTTGAAGTGTGCTCCCGAATGTACTCAGCGAAACCCCGGAAGTAAGTGTGTCATCTGGGTGTTTCAAGTATACTGCAATTTGAAAGATTTTCGCCTACTCAATGATTTTCTCGTCCTATCTACTCACCAAGGTTACTCAATAGTGTGGAAGAGTGCTGATTCGGACACGGCCCAGGACAGCCAGTATGGTGAGACAAAACAAGTAGCCTGTGATTTATCAGTATGCAATTTCCACCCAGGAAAAAAAATAACAATGCTTTCCTGATGGAAGCCAAAGCTTCAGTAAAACGTATGTAGGCTCTAGGCTCGCTCCTTGTTAAAATGAGCACCTCGTCAGCCTCGTATGATAAATGTATGAAACGTAATTGAAAGCGTTTCATTGTGCTAGGGGAAAAAGCATACTCCCCACCCAGCACTTGGCTTTATATGAAGGGATATCTGTTAATCATAATCTCCGTCTACATTAAATGCCGGGGTCATGCTGTGACTGAGAGTTACTTATGCAATCTGATCTCCGCCAGCTCCACAGCATTAACAAGAGTTTCCTAATTTGCCTCCGCGCACAGCGAGGAGAGAGTGCCGCTATGTCCCGGATCAGCGTGTGCCGAGTTAATGAGGTGGGAGAGAGGGGAAGCGGCCCTCGCCGTGGTGGGGCTCGCAGGAGCCTAATAAAGACTCCACGCACTCTCAGCTGGAGACCAACAGCGCACTGTGAGCCACAGCGCCATCATTGCACCCATCCCCTCCACGGATCTGGGCCTAACTACAGTCTGGGGCTGTGCCTAATCTGCTCTTTCAACTGTTCTCTTGACCTCAGTGCCCTTTTCATAAAATGCTCACCTTTTGCATGTCAATAATTTGAAAATGACAACTTTTCCCTATGGCCAGAAGCGCATACTATCTTTATATAGGCCTATATAACCCACCAGCTTTAAGATGATGTTTTGTTCCTTCCCAGCAATGCATGTCTAGTTATATATTAAAGCAAAATTTAGTCCTTCGCCAAGAAGCAACATTAAAACGTATCTACCCTTCTGATGTAGTGTCAAAGGGGATGTGTGGCCATGACTGTTCTCCTTGGTGGTCATGGACACACCTTAATGGGACCAATCAAACCAGAAGGTGTCGTCAAGGTGACTGTTAGTACTACTGAAACCGTTAAAAAGTGGCTTTACTAAACAAGGAAATAACGTATGAAGTTCTCTGACCAGGTCCAGTGGCGTACCTACAACCCCACGCCCTCCATCTGCATCTCATTTGCCACGAGAGCAGTACTGGAGCAGAAATAGAGGCAGCTTGTGAGGGGGGGAGTTGTAGATAAGGCATGTAGGGTGAACCCCAGCTCTGAAGGCCTCCAGGACAGGAGGACGTGCATTTGTGTGGTGATACCGTTTGATGTGGGGAGTGAGACGCTTCTGCCGTCAGCCCAGTGATCCGCGGGGATTTACATGCAATGTCACGCTGCTATGCCGAGCCGAGAGCTCAGGCTGCTTTCTCAACGCTCACGGTCTGACAGCGCGCCACACCTCGTGCCAATCCCGCTCTTCGGGTAGAAAAGTTCCCTGCCCCCGGGCTCTGTGCTTACCTCCACCACAATGGCATACCCACACGAAATCACCTAATTCAACAAGGAAAACACAGAGTGTGTGTGTGTGCGCGAGTGCGTGTGTGAGAGGGAGAGAGAGAACTTGTCCCTAATGGTCTCCCATCTCAGGAGTGTTAAAAAATGTAAATTTATGTAAAACCCATAGGAAACATATATTTACAATGCGTTGGGGTAATCACAAGATGCAGGCATGGCAAACTAGCCCCGCCGATGGAAGCAGTCAATACAGAAATAGTTTTTATGTGTCATTAATTCCC
Organism: Synaphobranchus kaupii; assembly: GCA_029718625.1. NCBI lineage: Eukaryota > Metazoa > Chordata > Actinopteri > Anguilliformes > Synaphobranchidae > Synaphobranchus > Synaphobranchus kaupii. Next base: position 50,135,728 of record CM056377.1, read on the forward strand.
CCAACATTCCTAAATATTCCTTCTATTACCACGGTAATACAGTAATCACTCACAAGCGCACAGAAAATTATCTGCACTCATCTGTGGCATAAAGACAGGGGGAAAAACAAAGGGAAAACATCCCATTTTAGCATCCCGCGCACCCTTAATGTTCATCTGCGAGCCGCGGTGCAAACAACCGCCCCTCTCAATTTTTCGATTCCGTCGCCAATGCGGGGCCGTTATCTCTCAGCTTAATAGCAGCAGGGAGCCAATTGCTCCTCCTAATGTTCATGCACCTATTCATGCTACATTGCCTGAGATGGACAAGGAGCTTCTATCAGTCAATGAGGGTGCAGGAGGAGGGGGTAGTGAAGGAGGTCGGCCACCACAGTCTGGGGTAAACTCAACCCCAGCTCCCCAGCAAACAAAGTAACTTGGTAACAGATTAAAACCAGAGCTCAGATGCTACGATCGTTCCAAAAAGTGATGGTTCAATTTATTCCATGTTGCTAAAGTCTAAATATTCCCTGGACTTCTGCTGCTTGAGCATTTTGAAATGTGCTCATTAAGCTGGGAACAATATCTGAAGAAGCTATACAGGCATATTTTCATTTACTGATTCAAAGTTGCTTTTTAATGGTATGATCCAAACATGAACCAATACATCATACGCTAGACCCAAACCGGCTGCTGACACACAAAACCATGGTACACAAAATGTGAATTATTCTTGATGAATTAATTGTTTAAACATTGGCCCATTGCAATTTTCTAATCAGAATATACTGTATGAAGATTTAAAACTTTTTAGTTAATGGCAACAGTGACAGCTGAGCTAAACATTTAGACAATATTGCATTTGCTGGAATACCATCCAATATTCAGGACTGATAGAAGGTGAGACATTTTACCATGTCAGACACTGACAAATAAGCTTAGCGCTCCGTTCTGTAAAAATGTAAATGTATATTAATGCATTAAGGCTTTTAAGATAATACTATTATGTTACAATTTATTTCCTGTATAAATGGCTGTTCCACTGCATTGATTACAAAGTGGGGTATAAACCCAAGGGTATTTTGGTTACCTCCAGGCCATACTTGGGATTAATTGTGTGCTGTCATAATTTATTCAACATTTTAGTTTCTGGCTGTGACTAAGCAGCTCTAGAAATTATACCATCTCACACACAGTGTTATGACAGTACCTTTCTTTAAACATGTGTGGATATATTGTTGAATGCTTTTAAACCTATCAATATATACTGTACACACGTGCATGTATTAAGTCAGGAAAATATAAGAGATTGGCATACTGTGTTTGTAAAAAAAACTAAGGAAAAAAGAAAAAAAAAGAAATCAAAATCACAGAAAATGGCTGACATGATTAAGAATACCTACTGTTTAAACCCTTGTGTAGTCTTCATATTATGTATGCACTCCATGTTCACAGGGTCAAAAATGACCCACACTCACCATACCCCTTGTGATAAAGCTTCCTTGAATTGAATTTTAAAAGCTAAATCTATTTTTCATGCTGAAACAACCTGTCATTCATCAATAAATTGGTAAATAACTGCGCTTTCCTACACAGCAAAAATATTGGTGTACATTTGAGGCCGTGGTCTCGTATAAACACCCTAGGATGTTAAATGTACACCAACAGTGTTAGATTTAACATTTTTTTGCTGTGTACTTCCCAGTCCCAGACAGACTGCATCTTATAGATGTGTGGCACTTAATTTTGATCATGACTTCTGATTTCATAACTGCAAGGTTAAAAAAAAAAAATTCATTAACACGATCTTGTACCTTTATGGTGTAACGCTTTTATTAAAATGTAGAAAAAAAGCTATGTTTAAAGGTAGGGTCACTCCAGGAAAAGCAATTGAATTTCATGCTGAAAAATTTTAATTTAGGGGGGTTTTCACTGCTGTTAAACTCAGAAAGGGTCATTTTTGACCCTGAGAGGAACAGGATGGTTTAAACAGTCATCTGGTGAGCTCATTTTCTTTGTCGTTTGTTATTTTTGCAAGCAGTTTCATTGAAGCCAATTACATATTATCTGCTTGAAAATATTTGGCTGCTCTCACATATTTTGGTATAACTGAACCTGTTTACACAACTATATGACCTGTACTTCATATGACTTCTGCCTCAATGGCAAAAAGATACCAGTAATGAGATCAATCAGAGAAACTGTAGCTCTCAACAGTGTATTCTTTCTCCATTAATGAAATTTACCATTTCTGGCTCTGAGTGGCATATTTGGATATGGCTGTCATAGAGAGAGAGAGAAGCGAGGCCTCAAACAGCCTACATTGACTCCAGACTGTGCAAGTGCATTCTGGTCCCATGGGATGGCACTATCAGAGGACTGGCCATAGCATCACCAAGGGAAAGATGGTTTCAACGGGCAGATTACTCCCTGCCCTCGCCCTGCTTCACAAAACAAGTAGATATACGTATATAAATAATTTAGTATATACACTGCCCCGGCCAAAAAAAAAGTCGCCATTGCACCCGTCATGCATAGTGCCCACTGTACAAGCCTCTGGAGGCAGTGTTATGATCTGGGGTTGCTTCAGTTGGTCAGGTCTAGGCTCAGCAACATTATGCAGCAATAAAATGAAGTCAGCGAAGTACCTGAATGTACTGAATGACCAGGTTATCCCATCAATGGGCATATTGCCAGGATGACAATTCCAAGATTCATCGGGCTCAAATTGTGAAAGAGTGGTTCAGGGAGCATGAGGAATCATTTTCACACATGAATTAGCCACCAGATTCCTGACCTTAACCCCATTGAAAGTCTTTGGGATGTGCTGAAGAACACTTTACGGAGTGGTTCGACTCCCCCGTCGTCAATACAAGATCTCAGCCAAAAACTTACGCTACTCTGGATGGAAATAAATGTTGTGACATTGCATAAGGTTGTCGAAACAATGCCACAACAAATGCGCACCGTAATCAAAGCTAAAGGCAGTCCAACGAAATATTAGAGTGTGCGAACTTTTTTTTTGGCCGGGCAGTGTATAATGAATACATACTAAATATTACCTGACATCTGCCTTAAGGGTTCAACTGAATTCAAGTAAATATAATGGTATACAGAAAGCAAAACTTTTCCCTTGAGAAATACTTTACTGAAAGCCAAAAACATTTTGATCCTATCTTTTGAATGTACAGTGATGTCCAGGCCAGGGCCTCAAAAAGTGTTCACGTGCATTTAATTAGAGATTTCCACACACTTAAAATGACAAGTTTTACAAATGAGGGCACTAACCCCTTTGCACAGACGCCTAATGGCTAAGACGCTGGGTGCGTCCCAGATAGTCAAAAAATGCACCCACCCTTCCTCCACTACCACCTCCTCTACTCCGTGCCCCGGAAACAGATCTTTGTGTTTTAATCTAATGTTGCTGATCACATCTTAATTACGTATTAATGGTTACATTTAATTAATGTCTCTACGCAAACCGCAATGTCAGGTACATTGTATAGCCTACTGTACATGTAAATACTTCTACTCGAAACGTTCAGGCAGGTTTTGCATACATCCCGGGAGGAGAGGAGTGGTAGTGGGGGAGTGGAGGAAAGGAGGTGGGGAGTTAAGAATATTGGGACGCACCCGCTGGCTTTTGTGACATTGCTTTATCCCCCTATACCAGGGGTTCCCAATTAATTTTCTGCCCAGTCCACTTTATAGGATTCAAATGACTTGGCAGGGCCAACCCAACCCCCCTCTCCCCTCCCTCATTCAAAAAAATGCAGACATAGGCCTACGTGAGAAGTATAGAGTTTACTTTGAACAGCTCTCCAAAGGTGAGTTTTATGAGCCAAAACAGTTGATTTGTTGTTAAATATATAATCATTATATGATTTACAGCAGTGCACAATTTAGCCATTTTGGGTACACTAAGGGACAACAGGGTACACTGCCTATATTTTGCATCAAAGATCTTTCGTAGCATATCACCCTCAGATTTTGCACATTTGTGGAGTCTTTGATCCAGGAAATGTATAGACCTGTTTCCAGTGGCGATTTTAGCATGACATTTCTGGAGGGGCAGTTTTGTATGACGTCAACATAAAAAAATAAAGATAGCCAATTAGTCTACGGTAGGCCTATGCTATGGGCTGTGCTGTAGGTCTAAGTGCCAGGGAGCTTTCAAAACTGAATACAATGTATCACTTCAGCACAAAACAGAATCCTACATTGAAGTTTCCTATACTGCAACAAAGTAATAGGATGAGACAGACACGTTTCCTCAATAACTTGCATGCTTTATTAAAACCGTAAATACAAGCATATGACACGTTGTTAACTTGTAGGAAAGTGAAAACAAGTTTGATCACGTTTATCCAGAATTAATGCAATTATAGCCTAGCTAAAATACAAAAAAACGCAAAGCATGCCAACGGCATATTATAATGAGAATTATCAGATAAAGGTCAAATAAATATGCAAACCTTTACAGTACCAGTCAAAGGTTTGGACACACCTACTCATAGGTTTTTTTCCTTTATTTTTACTGTTTTCCACATTTTGGAATAGTAAAGACATCAAAACTATGAGATAACACAAATTAAATTATGCAAAAACCAAAAAAGTGTTATTGTCAGGGTTGTTTCTCCTGACAAATTTTCCTATTGAACTCTATGGAAAAATAAGTCAGGAGAAGAAACCCTTCAAGTTATCCATCCATATCTACTGCATATCTGGCAGCAGAGTGATGGTTTAAGGCTTGTTTGATACCTCAGACCCTTGTTGACTTACAGCCATTTAGCCAACCATGTGTTCCATACTATTCGCGTGTAATTTACAGCTTAATCTAGTCCCACCCCCCAATTCCCATAGAGATCCATTCAAATGCAGAGGTTATAGTATTGCTTCTAAGAGTACCTGGAAATAAGATATCAGGAGTCTTTTGATATCCTTTTATACAGAATCATGATGGCATCACCTATTTACCTGTGGAATACCTGTTTACCACAGAAGTTATTTGAGAGAATGGCAAGAATGTGCAAAGCCGTTATCAAGGCAAAGGGTGGCTACTTTGAAGAATCTAAAATATAAGACTTTTTAAAATTTGTTTAACCCTTTTTTGGTTTTTGCATAATTTAATGTGTTCTCATAGTTTTGATGTCTTTACTATTCCAAAATGTGTAAACCAGTAAAAATAACGGAAAAAAACCTTCTATGAGTCGGTGTGTCCATACTTTTGACTGGTACTGTAATACAAACATTTGGTATTGCTTTAGCCATATTAAGACATGCCTTAAAGAAACTTCAAAAAGGTAAACATAGGTGTCAACCTCTGGAGAGAGCTGTCGCCTGCAGAACTATAAATTCACCAAAAACCGTATAAAACATTATCTATTAAAATCACTAGCCACCAGTTATTTGTTTGATTCAAGTTTATTTAATATATTAATGTATTTAGCTTTTCACATAATAATGAGTGTATAACAAATTCAGCAAGGTGCTTTGTTGTCATAAAGCATAGTTTTAGATCATAACTTAGTCCTGATGTGCCATTTGCTTTTCCCACGGCCTTGGAAATTGAGAGAATATCAGAGAGAGGGAGAAAGAAAATGTGATTGCAGCGATTAAATTAATTATGTTGGAAAACGTTTTTAAAAAATGTGTTAGACTAGATTTCCCGTATCATAACCTTATACGTCTGTATACCTTCGAAAAGTTGGAAAAAACTTATTTTATATGGGCAAACTTGACACCTATGACAAAATAAAATCAAACTAATGGAAAACTTTAGCTGGCTAGCATTAGCGATACACACACACTGAATTGGCTTTGTTTATGTTCATTTCCTGGTCACGTCAACGACGATAACTTAACGTTTATTATTTTTCCGCCACCTGTTGCGAGGCAGAATTAGTAGGGGCAAAAACATTTCTGCCCCTCCGCCCAATATAATTTGCGGCAGGTTTTCCAGATCACGCTCACGTTGTTTCCCTAGCAACGGTGGGGCAGAGTGCTCTGCTGCCCCACAGCAGAGACATAGGACAGGGAGCGCAGTCCGCAGCGTGAGCACACACATACACACAAAGGAAACTACTCAAAAACAGCGCAATAACCAGTGTGAGTCAAGTTTATTATATTTATACACACACTAATTTAATGACTGAATCACAATTTTGCATTAAATATAAAATACATTTTGCCACAATGTTCAGAGTATCTTGCACAACAGCGCCACCTGCCCTAATGTAAAAACGGCACTGCCTGTTTCACATACGTATGTAGCTCTCAGTATTTCATTGCAAACTAAAGAAAAACGTACTTTTATTTATTTATGCATTTTTTTTATTTTTTCAGTAGATAAATCATGTGACAAATAACACAACAGTTTTTACTTTGTCATCACTTTTTCAACCAAAAATAACCCAAGCCTTCTATGAAAAAGTAAGTGCACACCATAATTCAGTAGCTTGTAGAAGCCCATTTAGCAGCAATTAAGCTGAAGTAATAAAGTTCACTGAGTTCATCAGTTTCTTACAGAGGAATTCTGGCCCAATCCTAGGGGGGGAATGACAAAATATTCCTTCCATCGAACAGGTCAGCCCATATCCACACACTGGAGGTGGCATTCGTTTGTGTGACTACTTGTTTGGGTTGTCTCTGACAAGCTGCTCCACCTCCTTCATAAATCGCAGGCACAGCTCATCCTTCCAGGGTAGAGCGATGCACTGCACCGCCACAGGAAGTCCCTGACTCCCAGTCACTGCCTGTAAATACAAACAGTGCTGTCTGACTGCTGGGCTCTGCGGCCAGACCTTGGATTTGTTGAATAGCACGCAAAATAAGCCAAAAGCAGTCTGCTGCTGCCATCTACACGCCGGCAGAGGAACTGCAGTCAAGCAAACAGACTATGTACACATACAAATATTTTCTTCAAATGCAGTATTTTTTCATTCTTCTTGGAAATTTAACGTTGCTTCTTTGAAGAACCAACAGAGAATTTGGAAGGATTACCTCTATTTGGTAATTTCATATACAGGGTATGACATTAAGTTCTTCACCTGGCCAGAGTGGCTTTTTGATTCTAAAAATCACCAGCCATTTTCAACATTTTACCAGCCACATTACTTTTTACAATATAACACAACCTGGTTAGATACTGGCCAAAGTGGATGCTAGAGTAAAAATCTTACCAGCCACATTCCAAATTTTACCAGCATTTGAAAAAAAAAGACAATTTGTGGAGTTTCTGGCCCCTCTTAAAACACTGCGCTTGCCAGTGCTCAGCTGCATTAGGAGAGTTGTTTTCACACAGATTGTCATACAAGACTAACCTGTTTGAAGAACCTGTCCCATACGTCTCTGTAGTTTCCCTTGTAGTGCTTCAGCTCTTCTTCATCTGCATCTGTCACCGTGGAGACTGGCACTACCCCGGCAGGGAAGCCAAGAGCATTCCAGAACGCAGTATAGCTAATGGCACCTGAAGAAACAAAAGAACAACCACAAAATGTAGTGCATTTACCAACAAGCTAAATGATTCACACACACACACACACACACACACACACACACACACACACACACACACACACACACACACACACACACAGATGTGAGTGGTAGTTAAACTGATGTGAGTGGTAGTTAAGAAAACAATTCTGCAAGTTGTGAAATATACTCAATTGGAATGATGATTTAACTAATGTATCCATTAATTGACACATGCAATAGTTAAATCTAACATTAAAACTACAGTTGAAGTCGGAGGTTTACATACACTTAGGTTGAAGTCATTAAAACTCATTTTTAACCACTGCACAGATTTCATGTCAGCAAACTATAGTGTTGGCAAGTCAGTTAGAACATCTACTTTGTGCATGACACAAGTAATTTTTCCAACAATTGTTTACAGACATATTTCACTACATCACAATTCCAGTGGGTCAGAAGTTTACTGTGCCTTTAAATTTTTAATATTTGGTCGCATATCCTTTGCATGCCATGACTTCCTGATGTCTGTGACCCAACAACACCAAAAGACTCTTGATATCTTATTTTCTGGTACTCTTACAAGTGATACTATAACATCTCTGCATTTTAATGGATCTCTATGGGAATTGGGGGGTGGGACTAGATTTAGCTGTAAATTATGCTGGAACAGTATGGAATACATGATTGGTAAAATGACTGGGGTAAAAAAGTCATCAAGGGTCTGAGGTATCAAACAAGTCTCAAACCATCACTCTGCTGAAAGATATGCAGTAGATATGGATGGATCACTTTAAGGATTGTTTCTCCTGACAAATTTTCCTATTGAACTCTATGGAAAAATAAGTCAGAAGAAACCCTTCAAGTTATCCATCCATATCTACTGTATTTCCGGCAGCAGAGTGATGGTTTAAGGCTTGTTTGATACGTCAGACCCTTGATGACTTATAGCCATTTAGCCAACCATGTGTTTTCATACTGTTCCAGTGTAATGTCACAGACATCAGGAAGTCATGGCATGCAAAGGATATGCGGCCAAATATAAAAAATTTAAAGGCACCTGATTAATATTTGCTAAAACCACTGGAAAAGAAAGTGGTCTTTTCCTCCATATTCACTATGAAATTTTACTCCACCAGTAAAAACCAGAGAATGCCAGAATACTGACTATAGTTGTAGAGTGTATCTACAGTTTAGTCACCACTTAATTACTGATTAATAATGCAAATTTACATATTACATCATAGTAGTTTAGAATTTATTAAAAACTAAATAAAAAAACGTGCCTTTTCTGATGACCATTTAGCTTTTTTTGCAATTTATTTCAACCTAATTATTTTCTTGTGTTTTTCAGTTGAAATGCACCAGAAGTATTTCTTGCGTTGTTTCTACCTTCGTCCCTAAACCATTTAGCCTACCATTTAATTGTCAACCACCTCCATTTCATCAAGTCCTTCCCATTAGGTTCAGTTATTAATGCACCATAAGTAGAAAAGTATGCCTGGCAGCTCCCTTTTGTACGTAGCTCTGGATAACAGCCCCTGCTAGGTGACAGTAATGTAAAGTACCCATTTTAAACCAATACACTATAAATTAAGTACTACCACAATGAGTTTTCAGCAAGGTTACACAATTGCAACATTGTGCTGCTGTGTTACAACGCAACGACAGTATGACAACATGAAAGGCATAAGAAACAGGAAACGCACAGGTCAGCTTCCCACAATATCCGAAGTTGTAGGCCGGGCCAAGGGCTGGGGAAAGCAACACATCGAGGTCCCGTTTTTTCCACTCTTCAATGAACTCATAAAAGTAGTCCTAAGAACAAAGACAGAATGACTTTTACCATCAAACTCACATTGTTATCACCCTTTCTTTACAAACTGTCATATGATAAAGGTCCACAGAGGCCAGAGTCCTGGGGATTTTAATGAACTACTAACCATTTTAGGACTGTAGGATTGTGCAACTTGGCTTCTTGTTAAAGTTATTTAACAACTGGTTTTTCCAAGAGGCCCCACTTTTTCTTGCCACCTTTTGGTGGTTTTTATTCCCACTGGGGAGTTTTTACCTTGTTTTGGGGTTCAGCCTGGTTTTTGCCCAATTTTACTTCTGTTTCTCTGTACAGCATCTTTGTGACCGTTCTCTGTGAAAAGCGCTATACAAATAAAATTCAATTCAATTCTTGAATTAGCTGCGGCTGCTCAGCCAGAGACAGTACGTGGTGAAAACCACAGAAAACACTTTTTTACATAATACTTACAAATTCCATCTAAAAAACTGTATTGTGAAAGAAATGACATGTTTCTCTGCACTCCCCCAAATCAATGGCGGAAGTTGTAGCAAAGAGTGGAGCTGATGAATATGATTGGGAATTTCACTGGAAGGGGAGAAGGGTAGTTCCACCGAAAAACAACATTAACCTTATTTAACAGAACAAGGCGCAACTAATTAAGTCTCTGTGTAGCTGGCTGAAACAATATGTGAATGGAAATATTGACAGCTAAATTTACAATTTTGGTAGAGGTATACGTCAAAATGATGTACACGTCGTCTACCACTTCCTCGTTTTTGAAAGACTATGGCGTCTGGTGGGTGTGTAAATCACATAGGCACGTAGGTGGAGCCAGCGAGGGAGGAAACAATGCTGCGTCTGTCACTGTTGTGAGTAGGGACACATCATAGATAAAGCTATGTATCATTGCTATTGTATTATAATGTCAGAAAATTACATTGACACGTTGTTTCCTAAAGATGTTTTGACAAACTAAACCAAACAGGACTCGAGTGCTGTCGGTTACAGAGTGGACAAATGATAGGCTACAATTCCAGTCTTCCTCTGCCTTATTGCATCACCCGGTAAGGAACCATGCCAACTACATTATGATCCATGGCCATGAAAAGTAGACTAACATAGTCATTAGCGAGCTGACCATAATTTAACAGTTTTTTGTTGTAAGTGGAAGGCTTGTGTTTTCAGCCCCGAATACACAGCTGGATCCTGCGCTGAACGCACTGCCAATTAGGACTGCTTCGGCATGAAACTTTCCGGTAGCAAACATTTCCATTTCAGTTGGAATTGCGGTAGTTACCACATGTAGGCTAACGTTACACCACTCGTTTACCTAGGTTAAAGGTTAAAGGTTAACGTTAGAGGACAGGGACGAGAAATGAATAAGTGTTGCAGACTTCTGGTTAGACTAGCTAATATGATTCACGATACCAAAAGTAGATAAATTAAGGGCTGTGTTTTCCTAAATGAATGGCCGTACTTCCCCCATTTTTCTCCAGACATCACAATTGAAAAATCAGTTTAAGTCTGACGAAGGAGAAACAGCCACCCTGGCACTGTCCCCACATATTAGAGGTCTTCATTGTGCATCTAAAACCCAGACTTACCTCGAGATCTGCATAGTTCCTCCATAGCTTTTGTACAGATCTGAAAGCCACCACAAACGTATGAGTGTATTTGTACAACTTCTGACTAAGACTACAATGATAAAAAGTTAGTATCCCTTATTATCCATTTAACCTCTATTTTACAGCACTGTAGATAAACTGAATGTGCCATTACCCCTCTCAAATTATTTTCTGTTCATGCTTCACATGATCTTACTTTTTGTCTTGTATGAGGGTAATAACCAAGACAGTGTTTCCATGTTATTTACAATACTGCTTAACCTAATGTGCTTCAAAATGAATAGTGATTCAGTCAAAGCAAATACCCTGTGCTAATAAGCATACATTACAAATGAATAATAATATAAACAAAAACTGACTTATGGCGTATTGGTTTAGGCCATTAGCCTTTGTGAAGATATTTGCATAGCAGATCTGCCATCTGCCGAGTTACACCTTGGCGAGACATGCCCCATACATTTTACAGTCCACCTTTGTCCCTGTTCCTTAGCACAAGGAGTAAACACAATTACAAAGAAATTGTGTTAAGGGTGACGGACAAGGAAAATCCGTAATATGGTTATAACCATATTATTTAAGGTATGTATGCAACACCAATAAAGCGCGAGGAATAAATTCCATTGCAATCTCGTTCAATTTCAGTCTATCTATATCTCTTTATCCCTGTATGCTGAAAAAAGGGTGGAGTCGAAAATAGGTCCATGGTAACGTAGATGTGAAAACTCAACCAATCCATACTTTCATCTCATTACATAACTCCTCCCATAGTTTGAGGCGAATAAAACTGTCCTGTCCCACTAAGAAATCTTCTTTGCGTCTGAGCCAAACGCTCGTTTTGTTTGCACTTGAGAATAGTTGTGCGCGTTATCAGCATTTGGATTTGGAATAGTTAGTTAGCTAAAGTGTTTATTTTTTCCCGCTCTCCTTATCCCTATACCAATTTTATCCCTTTCCCCCACCTTTTTGATCCATCCCTCCATGGTGCTAGCAATTAACATTCGCTAGCTCCCTGCACAGCTCATCATCATGGAAACTACAGACCTGCCAACCTTGGGAAAATATTTTGAGTACCACAATAGTGTAACGCTCACACGCTTTCGCACCACTTCGCTTTGCACACGGTCACACCTAATATTTCATTATATGATGTGTGCTTAAACTGATAATCATAAGTGAATTGCATTCAATTATTTAATTATTAAATTAAAATGGAAATCATGTACAGTATCAGTCAAAGGTTTGAGTACACCTGCATAAAACCATTTTTATATGTTTTATTTTGTATATTGTAACATATGTTTTCATTGTCAAGTATTTACAGAAACTTGTGTTGCGATGTAAAACATTGTCACTTATGAATAAAACCAAGTTTCTGGGCATGATTTCCATTTTTATTTAATAATTAAATAATTGAATGCAATTAACTCATGATTATCAGCTTATATAAGCACACATATCATATAATTAAAAGAATGGTATTCAACTGACAAACTATCTAGGAATGTATGTTGGTTTTAGCTAAATTATTACCTGAAGCTCCTTGGTGGCTGATGTCAACATCATAATTGCACAATGTGCAAAATGCATGGTGAGGCATTTTTGAGGGGCGGAGACACGGCCATTGCTCCTGATATTTAGTGAGGAACTTCTGGGGCGCATGCACTCGCTTCTTTTTAGTAACGTTAGGTCTGCTGCTCTCTCTCTCCGTGTCAGTATGCTCGTCGTCATCGGACATCATGATGACTAGTATCTACCTGCAAGGCTGGTCGGGTGACTGGCTGCAATAATAGTAATTATTTGCTACGTTAGCATCAGTTTATCACACCGTAGCCTTAAGTCTCGTAACGAGGCTAATCATGTCGTATGCGAGCTACGACAAACTAGCGAACAACAAAGTTACCGAACATGTTTAGCAATGTTTCATATGATGTCACATGGTCACATTTCAAATATTTTTGTGCTTGATTATTACTCCCCCACATCCCATTTTACCTCAGCAATGCAATGCAACGTATGCCTCGGTCGATGATAAAGTAACGTTACCGCATCAGTGGATGTTTGTGAGTGAGAAGATTTGGGTCGGGGAGGGGCTAGTCTCGTCTCCAGCCTGTATACGAGAACTCAGCCGAACTCACTCGAGTCGATTCCGAGACTAGGGAGGGGATAACGTTACAGAAGCACAAGAGGAGGGATGTAATTTAAATACCGAATACATGTATATGTATATGTAATATATATATATATATTATTTTTAAATTTGCGTAGTTTCAGCTGGAATTTCGTACCTGCGTATTTTGACCAAGAATTGTACACAAAATGCGTGCAGGTTGGCAGGTCTGAAACTAACTAATCACTCACGCGTCATTTTTAGATAGCTAAGATTTTCCAAATAAACCATGCCTTGGAATAGTTTTGCTGTATTGTTCAGTGGCTGGTTACAGTAACAAAAATAACTACGAGAACCATGATCCACGGAAGTACTTAGTTGCCATGCACGTAATTTTCGTTCGATTAGCAACCAAAATTCATGAGTGGGTCTTTAAATAAACAAAAAAAAAAAAACTTTCAATAAAATTTTTTTTTTTTTTAAACTATAAAAACCTACCATTGTGTAATGATTTGTGTGGAATGTGCATTTGGTGAAACGTCGCCTTGCAATTTAGCTTGCTTTAAATAGACTAACGTTAGATAAAACGGCTGCAATACTCTGCTTAGCATTTAAGTTAACTGATTGCGAGCTTGCGTGTGATATTTATGTCCTGATAGCAGCCGCACTGTTTTTTACTTTGAATTGATGGCATCAATTCCTTGCTGGGTTCAAACCACAGAACCATATAAGAACAGTTCTGTGGTTCAAACATGTAGGGCTCGATGACGTCGATGGCACTTGGGTTGAGGTCGTGGATTTAGACCACACCCCTACAATCCTGAGTCCTTTCAAGACTGAGTTTATTAGCTGACTTTGAGATGTATATTAATATACCTATTGACATTCTTGAAGATATTTGGTGGGTGTGGAGCAGATACATCCCTCTGTGATATGTTGTAGTTATTTGACATTTTTAGAATCCCTTGTCCATCACTTTAAACACGGAGGTACTTGACAACCATGAAGAAACAAGCTCACCCGGTTCCACAAATGGCAGCCATTGTCTCAGCCATGCGAGGATACTGAGAGAGAACACAACAGAACAATAATCACCAAAAATGGCACACCACTCCACTACAGAGACTTCAACCAGATGATAAAAGTTCTGAAGCTACTGAGTGGCAAGTTATTTCCGTCACATTTAAAGAGCAGTCTACACCCTTCTTCTCTCCTTGGAGTCTAGCATTTTAGATATGCCACACTTACCACAGGCCAGAGGAGAAAAGAAAGAATCTTCTTGATCACTATGGGCAGGCTGTAGGGTAACGTCTGGCTACGTAGGCAAGGGTCAATGGGACCCCCTTTCCTGTGACAAAACACACAGTTTATGTCTGATTCCAACATTGATATTTACAATTAGAGACAGTAAGTATATGACCAAAGCTGTGTATCAGCACCCAAAAGGGCAAATCTTATTTCCCATTTACTGCCTGCTCTCTACACAATTATTATTTTTTAAATTATTATTATTATTTTTTTAAGTTGGGCAGTACCTAGCAGTAACACATTTTTAAAATATTTAAGATCCTACTGTGCAAGCAAGACCTTAAAATAAATTGTGACCCTACACATAATTGATGAGAAAATGCAGGCCTCACTCACAGGTTGCTGAGTAGAGTAGCCCCTCCATCTCCCAGGACGCCTCTGACAAACAGTTGATGCATGGCATAGGTTAATCGAGGAAGGGAGAACGGGACCAGCTAAGGAGGAGAGGGTCAGCACAATGGAGAAATAGGAGTTACTGCCCTATAAGAGACAGTGTGAACAGCAGTTTGCATTAACAATTCAGTAACCTGGAACATATAACCACAGGTCAGCTTGAATCGGAAATGCATCCTCAATGGCAACTAGTGATGTTCTCTGTGATCAATACACTGAATTCCTAGTACCTTTCACAGAACAAAACTTGACACTAGCTAGGAACAAACCACGGATAAGGGTTAATAGTTCTGTTATATCTAGTGTTTTTTTTTATTAATTGCACCCATTTTTCATGGTTTGATATCACTTCTAGTTTAAAATGAATTACAGAATCCGTGACTATTACTTTAAAATATGCATAATGGGGAGTCTCGTGGCATAGCCTGTAGAGCACTATCCACGTGCTCACTGCGAGCCATGACCGCGCGACCTTTGGCGCATGTCTCTCCCTCTCTCTCGCGAGCCATTGAAATATTTTCCCCCTTCACCAATTTTTCAAATTAAAGACTTACTTTTCTCATTCACAAAACTATTCATTTACCCTCCCCCCATTCACACAGGTGGATTTACTGCGATCAAGAAAATGGAGTACACCATGCCCAATTTAGGTTTTTAATAGAAAGTGGGTAAATACTTATCAATCAAGTCCGAATTTTTATTTTAATATAATTCTTAAGATATCTAAATGCTTTATTTAATTTTGACAGAAAACCTACTTAAAAGTTGAATTTGCAAAACAGCTAAATTAGAATGAGAATCAAATGGAGGGTGAAAACTTTCTGATGGCACAGTCTACATTGGCATTCCTGCACTCCGCAACTTGTCATTATGTAATGAAATATGGGACTCACAGCCAAGGGAGGTGGGAAAGAAAAACACTACAAAATCCAACAGTTTGGTGCTGATGTCCACATGTGTAGGCAATAATTTACACAAGGGACAATAATAAGCTGGTCAACGATCTAGGCTGGAGCAGTTATAGATCTGATCCTCTGAAAACGCTAGCACACACTGCTCTTATATAGGGTAGGTCACCTGATAGCTACCTTTGGGACAAACCATACTCTCTAAATCGGTAGGGGTGTCAAGCGTTTTACTGCCATAGAAAGAAAACAAATAAACATAATCATTGCAACTTAACTAAGCAAAGTTTGCACAATAAATGACAGCAACACAAAAAAGAAAGAATGTTTCATATTACAAACATAATTTTCCCCTCTGAAATTATATGCAAGGTGGCTAAGGCATATTAAAGCTACAGTAGGTAAGTCTGGAGGAAATGCCAAGAACCAACAAGAATTTGAAAAGATACAAGGCAAAAAGACTTCCCCCTGTTTCTCTCCTCCCTCCTATCTCCCTCCTAAGCTCCTCCCACCAAAAACAAACAAGCCGTGCAACGGCAGCAGTGGCGGCTCCTGAGCTGAAAATAGAGGAGGCAGAAAAGTTCCCCTTAAACTGATTATTGGTCTCAATAATTTTTCAAACAGCTTCCTTTATTAACAATAGGCTACATCAGCGTTTAATTCACAAATTACTCTTTGCCATCAAATGTAGCTCAATTAGGCTATTAGGAAAGGAATTTAATTCTTTTAACTTGCATCGCAAAATTGTGCACATTTTAATCAACATTATAATTGTGGATACATGTGCTCTTCGTTCTCCGCACTCCAATTCCGAAAATATTCATGTAAATTAAACAATCTTAAAGCTCAGCTTTTGTTAGATTATTTTTATTGCAGGTTGTGCTTTTTTCGTAAAGTGTACTTTTCCGTTTAATCTCCCTAACATGATGTAAAGATTGAAGCTGTGTCTTCACCTGCAAATTGATTATTCAGATCATTGGCACACTTGTTAATCAAGGAAAATGATTGAAAAAAAGATTAGGACCAATAATCAGTTTAAAGGGAAGTTTTCTGCCTCCTCAATTTTCTGCTCAGGAGCCACCACTGATGCGCAGAGACAGGCAGACAGGAGCTGTGTCCGAATAGGATCCCTGTTCCCTGTCCACTGTCCCCTGTCCACGCAGACCCCTGTCTACTATGTGCCCGGTCCCCTCACTTTGCAAGCAGTGTGTGAAAGAAATCCCACAAAACTCTTTCCAAACTATTGAGGAAGTAGTTTGTAATATATTTTTTACTTTTTTATTGAGAATATCAATCATTTAACATATGATGATGGTTATAAAGTGTAGATTATGAATGAAGATTGAATTAACCATAGATATGCATATACGCTCTTTTACGTTTTTACTTACGGGTTACTTACTGAAATTGTCGGATGAGTGCACAGTTCTCCAGATGAGTGTGCTTCAGAATTCCCTCAACAAAAACCCGGGAAATAAGGGGTTCATCCTGGTATTTTAAGTGCCCCCATTTGTGAAAAAAAAGTCACCCACTCAAAAGCTTTCTGACGAAATGGACTCAAATATGCGCCCTCAAAAGGGTGTAGGGGTCGTATTCGGACAGGGGGGTTTTTATTCTACGGGGAGGATCTTTTGCTTGATAGTTTCCCTGATTGGTAGCTACATAGCTAGCCCTGATTGGTTGGTTTTTCTAATACCGGGGGGAGATTTTTTGACAGCCTAATACAGAGCCCAGGACACTCACAGAAACCAGATTTTTCAAAGAACACTTGATTTATTGATAGCTGCTGGAATGTAATTTCGCCTAAATTATAGAGAAATAATCTTGTCTACTGCAGCTTTAAAGGGGAATTCCAACCAAAAATGATGTTTGGTTTGTAGAAAAGTAGCTCTCCTGATTCAAATGAGCTCTAAGCTGTAGTGAGAGCACTACAAAAAAAAGACTGATACGGACAGATATAATGGACGGATAAGAACATGAAACAATCATATCAGAAAAAAGCAACACCGTTGCCTCCAACAAAGCCAGGAAGGAGCTTTTGCAAAAAATATAAATAAAAAATGCTCATCATGTAGGTTAAATTCATTAGGCTAGTTAATACCTTATTCACCTTACCACTCAAATAAATAACAATATAACAAATAAATCTACACTCAGTACATTGTCATACAGTTTATTTCTAATGTGACAACTGTAGCCTACTACTACATTCTAGAGCTCCTAAACTTTAAACAGCATGCTGAAGCAATCACATCTCAAGCATTTTCCGGAACTCAGAAAGTCTTTTGCAGAACTCACTAATGTCCTGCGAAGAGGTTACCTCAATATCCGCACATATCTCTACGGAATCCTTTGGAATCCTTTATCCAAAGCCAAGGAGTTGATTGAAACATATAACAGCACCGCCCTTTGACCAATCTGTTATTTTGAACATAATCTGCCTCGGAGCAGGTTAGCCGTGCAGAGTAAGTTGCTGTGGCAATATACCCCGATTAAAAGTGAGTCGGCTTTGTGATACAGAAAACCCAGGGTTGAAGCTTAATTTAGCTCGCTATCCCCTTAATCTCGCTTCGTAGTATACCCCTCTGGTCTTGCAAAGCATGACAAATTTAGTATTCCAGTTGTTTATGAAAAGTTTACGATATTAATCAAGATATCAATATATTTGTTACATATTATTACCACCATAAGCAACAAAGAATGTTTAAATAAAATAAATAAAAAAAACCCTTTCAGTAAATCCCATTGATCTTTATTCTTTCAATGATTTACTTGTCACATGTCATATCATATGACATGTGACAAGTAAATCATTGCAGTTCATAAAAAGAACTGGATTAACCCAAGCACTACTCTGTAGCCCTTTAAAAAAAAACACAATAGTTTGCTATATATATATATATATATATATATATATATATATATATATATATAACACTTGCAACACAAATGCGGCTTTTTGTTAAGTGACATCACATTTGAAATATAGTATGTGTAATACTATGGAAGAATTTTGTATTTGCATTAATTTTCAGAGACAACACTAGGTGCACTAAAGGTAATTATAGAAGTTAATAATTTCTCCTGTACCGTGTGTCCTGCTTCCTCCAGCAGCTCCTTCACCTCCCGCACTGCTCTCCTCATGCTAGGAGACGCCTGCTGGTAATCATCACTCTCATAGTAACCAATCCTTAGGGGCCGAGAACTTGAATAGACCTTGAGAGAGAGAATAACACCATGAATGTAGATTTTCCACCAATCAATTGCAGAATTGTAGTTTCCCTGGCTTGAGACCATAACGGCTTTTAATTACAAAAAACAGTAAAAAAAGAAATAAATAAATAAAAAGTTCTGCCCCGTTTTAAAAGCCATTGACGTGACATGGCCAATCAAAATAATTGTAATTCAATCAAGACCTATGTTGCCCAGGTGCATCTCCTATTCACTCGGTCAGATTAGGCATCAGCTGCAAAAATGGTGCAGCTCCGTCAAGTTGTGCTTGTCGGACATAGCTTTCATGTTGAAAAATCACAATTTTGACTATATACAGTGCATCCGGAAAGTATTCACAGCGCTTCACTTTTTCCACATTTTGTTCTGTTACAGCCTTATTCCAAAATTGATTAAATTCATTTTTTCCCTCAAAATTCTACACACAACACCCCATAATGACAATGTGAAAAAAGTTTTTTTGAGATTTTTGCAAATTTATTAAAAATAAAAAAATTAAATTTCTCATTTACATAAGTATTCATACCCTTTGCTTTAACGTATTTTTAAAGTATCATATTTCATATTTGGTCGCATATCCTTTACATGCTGTTACTTCCTGAAGTCTGTGACCATCAACATCAAAAAACTGTCGATATTTTATTTTCAGGTACTGTTACAAGCGATAATATAACCTCTCTGCATTTGAATGGATCTCTATGGAAATTGGGGGGTGAGACTAGATTCAGCTGTAAATTACACTGGTACAGTATGGAACACATGGCTGGCTAAATGGCTGTAAGTTATCAAGGGTCTGAGCTATCAAACGAGTCCCAAACCATCACTCTGTTGCCAGATATGGAGTAGATGTGGATGGATCACTTTAAGGGTTGTTTCTCCTGACTTTTTCCCCCATAGAGTTCTATAGGAAAATGAGTCCGGAGAAATAACCCTTGCAGTGATCCATCCACATCTACTCCATATCTGGCAACAGAGTGATGGTTTGGGGCTCGTTTGATAGCTCAGACCCTTGATAACTTACAGCCATTTAGCCAGCCATGTGTTCCATACTGTACCAGTGTAATTTACAGCTGAATCTAGTCTCACCCCCCAATTTCCATAGAGATCCATTCAAATGCAGAGAGGTTATAGTATCGCTTGTAACAGTACCTGAAAATAAGATATCGACAGTTTTTTGATGTTGATGGTCACAGACTTCAGGAAGTAACAGCATGTAAAGGATATGCGACCAAATATGAAATATGATACTTTAAAAATACGTTAAAGCAAAGGCTATGAATACTTATGTAAATGAGAAATTTTAGTTTTTTATTTTTAATAAATTTGCAAAGATCTCAAAAAAACTTTTTTCACATTGTCATTATGGGGTGTTGTGTGTAGAATTTTGAGGGGAAAAATGAATTTAATCAATTTTGGAATAAGGCTGTAACAGAACAAAATGTGGAAAAAGTGAAGCGCTGTGAATACTTTCCGGATGCACTGTATATATATTATTTTTTTTTTCATTCAACCTATATTTAATTCTCAGAGAATATCATTGAGGGTGGGCCCTCATTTGCAATGATACCGAGAGGAAAAGTCGAAATAGAGGAAAAGTCAAATAGAATAAAAACAATCAAAAATAAGTCCATAAAATAAATAAGTAAGTAAATAAATAAATAAAAGCACAAATCAGTTAAAAACAGTTACAAACAGATATGGGAAGGTTTAAAATCATGTTTCTAAAATGTCTAAGAGGAAAAAGAGAATTGAGTTTTAGGAAACGTCAAATTGTTCCATGAATCTGGAGCACTAAAACTAAAAGCAATCCTTCCATGTTTAGACTTGACTCTAGGTACTTGGAGCACAAGCCAGTCATTAGAGCGGGTTTTTTGTAAACAAACAGACCAGGCTAACAAAGAAGTGATAGGGTGTTAGTTTTCCAAGGAGGGCTTTGTAAATAAATAAGTATCAATGCCTGTCACGTCTCTCGGACAGAGAAGACCACCCAACCTTTTCATACAGCATGCAATGATGAGTACCATAGACATCACCAGTAACGAATCTGAGGGCAGAGTGATATACTGAATCCAAGGGCTTAAGGGTGGAAGCAGATGCATGCCTATTAATCACATCACCATAATCCAGAGCCAACATAAACTGCTTTGGCCTAGTAGGTTCAGCGATCAGCTGGGATAAATTGAAATTGCAGAAGCATTTGAAAGCCAATCAATGTTAAAATCACAGAGAATTATCATTTCTGAGTTAACATACTGAGAAAGTAAGTCTGCCAGTTTATCAATGGAGCTAGCGTCAGCGGAGGGGGGCCAATATATCCTACTACAATAGACCATATACATATTTTCAAGGCAATGAATTAAAATATTTTGGTAGAGTAACAGCATATAAAATTGAGACAGGATTTGACATATATGGCCACACCTTCTCCTCTTCCAATTCTATCTATTCTAAATAAATTGTATTAATTTATGGCCACATCTGAATCACTAGCACTTTTTTTAAGCCATGTTTCGGTGAGCACCAAAATATCAGGATCCGCCTGTGAAACTAATATTTTCAGATGATCTAATTTCTGGTTTGCTATAGTACAACTCTTGCAACGCAAATGCGGCTTTTTAGCCTCTGGGAGAGCGTGGTGTTAGCAAGCCTGTACTTTAAAATTAAGGGGCTTTAGGATTTTTAAGGCTAATAGGTTTGAGTAGCTTGGGCCTGCAGGATATCAGTTTGAAATGAGGGACTCAGTACTGACAATGTTTGACTAAGGAATGGAACCAGAAGACTCCAGATTTAATGACTCCAATGCTAATGACATATTTATTGCCAACAGCCAAGAGCCAGCCCAGTTCGGGTGGATTCCATCACGTTTTAAGAGTGAGGGTCTGCCATCAAATTAATTCAAATTGTCTACAAAGGTAATGCTCATGGTTTTGCAGTAGCTTTTCAGCCAGACATTTAGCTGACGAGTAAGGCGAGTAAACCTCATACAGTCATATTTGGCATAAAAATATGCTAAATTCAGGCTAAATTAGGATGCTGAAAACCCAAGTGTCGATTTCACTGAAATGTTGAGAGACCTGCTCCTACTTTGAGATCACTTTGGGCCAAACTTGCTAGCCAGCTATGTACCAAACACATGAATTAGCAAAGAAGTGTTTGAACTGATATCCCAGGCATTTATTGCAACATACAGTGTTCACTACTAATTGTACAGAGTATACTCAGTGTTAAATCATTTGCTAAAGCTAAACTTGCGGTGCCCTGGCTAAACGCTCTTGTCCACAAGCTCTGCATTTTGGCAGAGGATATTCATTTTCAATGGGGAGATCATGTCTGTACAGACAAATACAAGAAAATTATGTTAACAAGTGCATTTGTATATGCATGCACAAATAAGTGTGAATTTCCACATGCTATAGCTTCTATACTATGCTGGATAGCTTATTAATTTTTTTATTTTATTTTTTACTAGGTATATAGTCAGCCTACATAGCTAATTTTATATCAAGATAGCCATGCTGCCAATTTCACTACCGAGCAGAGTAATGGCAACCAAATTAAACTTCTTCAACAAGTCTTCTCTCAGATGGCTTTCTGTTGTTCATGTGTCCAGTCTGACACTGTATAAACTCAATTAACGTTTTTCCAATCATATATTAGCACCTCTCTTGATTTAACTACATACCGTTTTGCCATATCATACAATGCAACTACAGTCAAGCCGGAAAGTCTGCACACTCCTTTCACCTTCTCCACGTTTTATTACGTTACAGACTTATACTACAATAGATTGAGTTCATTTTTTGCCTCAAACATCTACACACAATAGCCAATAATGACAAAGTGAAAACAGGTTTTTAGAAAATATGCAATTTTATTTTACTGACAAAAATAGGTTATTTAGGGGTTACATATCTGTACACACCCTTAGCCTAATACTTGGTTGCTGCACCTTTGGCAGCGATTACAGCTTCAAGGCGTCTTGGGAAAGAAGCTATGACCTTGGCACACTTGTTTCTGGACATTTTTGCCCATTCCTCTTGGCATATCCTTGCAAGCTCCGTCAGGTTGGATGGGGAGCGTCAGTACACAGCCATTTTCAGCTCTTTCCACAGATGTTCAATTGGATTCAGGTCTGGGCTCTGGCTGGGCCACTCAAGGACATGCAGACTTTCTCCGAAGCCACTCCTTTGTTCTCTTGGCTGTGTGCTTCGGGTCGTTGTCATGTTGGAAGGTAAACCTTCGCCCCAGTCTGAGGTCCAGAGCGCTCTGGAGCAGGTTCAAGGATCTCGGTGTACTTAGCTGCATTCATCTTTCCCTCTATCAGGACTAGTCGTCCCGTTCCCGCTGCTGAAAAACATCCCCACATCATGATGCTGCCACCGCCATGCTTCACTGTAGGGATGGTATTAGCCAGGTGATGAGCAGTGCCTGGTTTCCTCCAGACGTGACGCTTGGTATTCAGGCCAAAAAGTTCAATTTTGGTTTCATCAGACCAGAGAATCTTGATTCTCATGGTTTGAGAGTCCTCTAGGTGCCTTTTGGCAAACTCCAAGCGTGCTGTGATGTGCCTTTTACTAAGGAGGGGCTTCCGTCTGGCCACTCTACCATAAAGGCCTGATTGGTGGAGTGCTGCCTGGATGGTTGATCTTCTGAAAGGTTCTCCCATCTCCACAAGGATACGCTGGAGCTCTGTCAGAGTGACCCTCGGGTTCCTGCTCACCTCCCTGGCCAAGGCCCGTCTTCCCCGATTGCTCAGTTTGGCCAGGCGGCCAGGTCTAGGAAGATTCTTGGTGGTTCCAAACTTCCTCCATTTACGAATGATGGTGGCCACTGTGCTCTTTGGGACCTGTAAAGCTGCAGAGATCTTTCCGTACCCTTCCCCAGATCTATGCCTTGACACAATCCTGTTTCTGAGGTCTGCAGATAATTCCTTTGACCCCATGGCTTGGAGTTTGCTCTGACATGCACTGTCAACTGTGGGACCTTATATAGGCAGGTGTTGGCAATCCCCAATCATGTCCAATCAATTGAATTTATCACAGGTGGACTCCAATTAAGTTGTAGAAACATCTCAAGCAGTATCAGTGGAAACAAAATGCACCTCAGCTCACTTTTGGGTGTCATATCAAAGGGTGTGCACACTTGTGTACATATGATATTTTACATTTTGATTTTTAATAAATTAGTACAAATGTCTAAAGACCTGTTTTCACTTTGTCATTATCGGCTATTTTGTGTAGAATTTTGAGACAAAAAATGAACTCAATCTATTGTAGAATATGTCTGTAACGTAATAAAACGTGGAGAAGGTGAAAGGAGTGCGCAGACTTTCCGGCTTGACTGTATCATTCATCACTTCTGTGCCCTTGTGTTGGGTCTTGGTGACATATTTTGACTACACTACCCTCAATGCCAAAGTGGCCTTGTCCTAGAAAGGGCTTAATTGTTGGCCTGCAACTCTTGAAAACATTCAAGTAATGTTTTCAATAAATATAGTAATTTTTGTTATTCCAGATTTGTGCAATAAAACCAATTTGACAGAGAAGGTGAGAAGACCTCTGGAAAACCACAATGACTGGTCATTAAGTGCCAATGACACATGTAATGAAAGTACCTGCTCGTTGAATGGCACAGGTGGCACGGAGGGGTCCAGAGCAAACATGTCCTCACACAGGAGGGCCTTCATGCACAGGGCCAGGCTGTTCACATCCCTTGCCATTGGGCCCAAAGATGATTTCACTATATTTCCCCATAATGAAAGACAAAATTCAGTCAAGTCACATTCAAAACCCCAGCCATTCTGGGGTTCGAACCAAAATTCTCTGACCAAATGCATGAACATAGTGACGGTTCTCTGACTCATTTCTTATCTCACCCGTTTTCTGGCCCCGGCAACATGAACTGGCACCAAGCAAACTTCACAAGAAAACAAACAGAATCACACTGAGAATTTTGTAAACCTCAACCATTTAAACAACTCCCATTGACTCACTGGTGATTTACAGACACCTGTTGAAGACATCTCAACTCTGTGACCAAACATCACTACTTTTAGAGTCTACTTTTATAGCAGTCTCTCAGAGCCATTTATAAGGGGCAGGTTCCAATGGAGGACTGATATGACAGATACGTTACTAATCTCACACAAAGACAGGACACGCATGCTATAAATCTTAAGCCATTCAGTATGTGTAGAGACAGACCTCAACCGGTTGAATGTGGGCTTGAATCCGCATATTCCACAAAAAGACGCTGGAATGCGAATACTGCCCCCTATGTCGGAGCCAAAGCCAAGGATGGAGCCCCCTCCTGCAATTAACGCTCCTTCCCCACCAGATGAGCCCCCTGACGTCTTCTGGGGATTATGGGGGTTCACAGTCTGCCCAAAAATGGGGTTGCTGCAATCGTAGCTGAAGCGAGATAACGTACCAGGAAATGAGTAGTTACACTACAATTTAATTACACCATCATTCCGCCACTAAATCACTGCATCAATTCATAAAGAAATTTCACAATCAGAGAAAATTATTGGAACACACACACACTTCTACAGTGGCGGTAGGAGCAGAGCAAAACAAATATAAAATATCTTATATTTACTTCAGCAGTCCCTGGGGCACATTGGTCTTGACAAAGGGGATGGCACCTTGTCTCTTAAGCACCTGGACCAATACACTGTCGACATCAACAGGCTGCTCCAGCTTACAGATAACTCCACAGGTGGAGTCATGACCCTACAACACACAAGTCACAAAGGCATTTATGATTCTACAAAAACAGCACAGCCACAACACACTCACAGTACAGAATCATGGCCATATAAAACAGCACAGCCATAATTGAAATCCTGTATAGGAGAGATATGACCCTCTAAAAATGAAAATGAACAATGACCTAGAACACATAAAAAACCTCACAATTCATTGCCACAGAAGTCATGAAAATCTTCTTTATAGACAAAATAATTGAAACTGTAGTAAGAACAGCCAACTCTCAAATTTAGACACAGTCAACAGAAATGTGTCCAGTCTCCTTGGAATATGCAGTACCTTGCATCCAAAGTTGTCCTTGATACTGACAGGAACCCCGTAGAGAAGGCCTTCTCGGTGAGTTTCTGCCTCACCAAGCTGCTCACAGCTCTCCAAAAGGAATTCTGTAGCACAATTCAACTTCCTGTTCACCTCCAAAGCCTGAAGGATACAAAATAATCATGGGCCACACAGACATAGGGTATTATGAGTTATTTACCCGTTTACTTGCAGAGCTGCATGCAGTGTACTGGATATGCCAGAGGACTACATGCTACTATGAATACCTACCTTGAAACATGCTAATTTAGATATTTTTTAGAAATGTCCGTGTAAGCCATTGCAGTCTTGTCTATAAACTTCTACCATCTCGGTAAAAGGTTTATAGACAATCTGTAAGCAAATAAAGTACATAAGCCGGCTGTGCCATCAAAGATCCATTTCAGATGGAATACAAAGAAATAATAATAATAATAATAATAATAATAAAGAGGACCTTTCCCATGTAAGTGTGTAGGACTGTGTCAGGATTTAGTGAACCCTCCTTCAGTTTTTTTGTCAGTTCAGGAAGGGACAGGGATAGGATGAGATCAGGTTCTTGGTCTGGGTACTGAGAGAAAAAATGTAAAAGAAATATTGAAAATCATCTGAACAAAATTACACATTAACAATACAAAAACTGCTTCCGCTTTCAGCAATTAACCATAAGCACTTCAACATGCACACCCAAAAAAATAAAGAAATAATTAAAGAAGAAACTGTACAATCATGACTCATTTTTAGGAAATATGACAAAAACTGACTGGCAGCAACAGGCACTTACCTCAACCTGGCATGCGCCTTAGCTGAGCCG
Source organism: Synaphobranchus kaupii (assembly GCA_029718625.1). NCBI lineage: Eukaryota > Metazoa > Chordata > Actinopteri > Anguilliformes > Synaphobranchidae > Synaphobranchus > Synaphobranchus kaupii. The sequence continues at coordinate 50,162,428 of CM056377.1, forward strand.
GTATTACATGCTTTTGCAACGCTTCTAGGCTATTTGTGCACCTATGAAAGGTGCTGCATTATGCATGTTCTCCCTCATCCATTCCAACTTTGGATTTCCCTGTTGGTGTCAGGGAGGTAGCAGCGGACATTTTAGTTGTTATTTTGTACAATTTCCTTGTAGGTCTAAAAGAAAATCTTGGACTTTGAAGTTAATTAGTGTGGGGTCATTTAGCCTACGTTTTGGCCGGTTCAGGGGCTTGCCATAACACTGGCTAATCATGTGTTGGGCAAAGCAGTCCACAGTTGAAACCTGCCACAGTGCTACCCCCAGTTCACGTAAAAACTGACGGTGGTATGGTAGAGCTGAACCTGACGAAGGCTGCCCAGACCCAACCTGTCAGTAATCAGCAATGTTTTAGTGTTCCCGCCAGAGAATAAAGTGTGTATTGGAATCTTTTTTTTTTTTTTTTCCATTGACTTTATCCCCCTGTTCCCAAATAGCACCAGTGGCTAGGTAATACTGCACCCTTGAAGTGCACCTAGTACTTTTTTTTAATTTTTTATACTTCAGTCACACATACAAACTGTTTCCATTTCATTAGTTTTTCTAAATTGCTTTAGATAAATTTTGAAACAATGCTGATAATCAAAACAGCAAAAACATAAAAAATATATTGTCTTGGAAAAAGGTTAATACAACCACAGAAAATACCTTGGATTGCATTTGTGACTATACAAATATTACATTAATGTAGGAAAAAGGTCTATTGATCAATATCTCTGGACATTTATATGTGGCCACAAATCTTTAAATGATGAGAACATATGCCAAACATGAGCTAACTGCATTGGCAAGGTGGAACAGTGATCGCAAGTCAAAGCTCACAGTCAGGAACAGACTGACATTTAGCGGGATATTTGCTAAACGCCCCAATACTATGGCTTCAAAAGGGACCACAGTATTGAATCAACACCTCTGCGACCCTGTCTCATCAAAAACAGTACATAATGAGCTTCACAAAACTGGCATTTCTGGCAGGGCCACCATTGAGAAACCGCTTGTATCCAATGCTAATGTACAAAGATGTTTAATCCCCTTGTCACCAGATCCACAAAGCCATCTGGTCCTAGTCAATGGTCAACTGCATGACCCTCTGCTCGCCAAGAGGACCACATTATGGCCAGCAGGGAGAAGATGGCGCAAATCCAAAGACCCTGCTGACCTGCCCACTTACCACACCCTATATGCATTTTCATCCTGTCACAGCTGCTGAGGCTTTTTTTTTTTTTTCAAACTAGGATTGATAATTAATCCTGTAACCCAAGTAAACTGTTCTCCATTTTCTCCTGACTCCTCAATTTCAAGACCTCAGAAACTTTTAAAAAGGTACCCCACAGGTTCAGTCCTTGGTCCTCTCATATTTCCCTCTAAGCCTCTTGGTTCTGCCATCTCTTCCCATAGCCATAATATCAATGCTACGCTGATGACACACAACTCATTCTCTCCTTCCTCCCCCTCGGATACACCAGTCACAATTATAATACATTTATTAATTAAATTTAGAAAGGTGATTTAACGACCAAAGAAAACCTCGTTGATTGTGATCATAAATTTAATTATGTAACGTTATAGCAGTTAGTGGAGCAATTTCTTTGGTCCAAAAATGTAGCGAAAATACTTTAACTTTATTTACTGTAAAAACAGTACATTTATTTTTTATTTTTTTATTTCCTGGAATCTGCCAAAAAAATTTTTTTATATTATCACAATCTGCTTTTAATAGGAAACGTAACGACAATTCATTGAGTTTAAAAATACAATCGGGGAAATTTAATTTCGCCTTCAATGGCCAGATATTCCCCATTCGCTTCCATGGGAGCTCCAATGTTTTGTGCAGTGTAGTCTTACTTCTGAATATGTTCATTAGTTGCTCTGTGCTTTGTCGCTCTCCATTAATTTCTATAGGGCAGCTAGAACTGTCTCAAAATGACACTTCTAGCACTTAAACGAACGCGAACGAAGTGGATTCTGTCAATACAAACAATAACCAGTCCTCGTACATATTTTAATTTATTTATTAAATTTTTTTTTTTTTTAAGTTAAATGGCCCTTTCCTGGCTTTTTCAAATTTTATTTGGAACGTAGACCCGGTAGGTAATTCTCGCGCCAGAAACAGCGTTAATGCGCCGATGCTTCAGAAACCACTCATTGGTCCAACTTTCCACGGAAGCAAGCGTTCCTGGTAGTCCATATGTATGGTAAACAAACCAACCTGCCGACATTTATTGTTTGTATTGCCAGAATCCACTTTGTACACATGCTAGAAGTGTCATTTTGAGACTGTTTTAGCTGCCCTATAGAAGTGAATGGAGATAGACAAATACCCTATTCTGGATTATCATCCCAGGGGAGCACAGAGCAACTAATGAACATATTTTGCCACCATTTGGACTCATATCATGGCCAGGTAACTACACAACCCAAAGTTCTACCAAAGTTCAGTTGTGCTTTAAGAAAGAAATTATGAAGGAACATAAACTTGCGCTCAATTATCTAATTTGGAGCCTATTCACTTCGGTTGTTACCTCTTCTTTGTAATTGTTTGCAATATAACACAATAAGCATAATTAACATGGGAATTTAAAGTTTTTTTATAAAGGCTTCGCAAAGCATTATGGCTAATTTCTACCTTTCTAGTAACCATGGCCACGGTTGCTTCCTAGATATTACGGTGCATTTTGGGTGTACTAAAATGTATGCAAAATTTGGGCTGCATTCAAATGCTATTTAATACACTCCCTTCCCTTGCTCACTTCCCTCAAGGGAACCATCTCGTGACACAATTTGCTACATGCAGCAAGCAAATTTAAAAGGTGCTCTGCAAGGGAGGATTGACGTGAAAAACAAAAACGGAACCAAACCGTCCTCGCAACATTTCGGAAGTGCAACACCATAGTTGAAATGTTACCACCGCATAGTTCTGTGGTGACCGCCCACTTTTTCCATGTGGAGCATTGCATTGTGGGATTCCCTTCTCGCCGGAAGCTTGCATTTTATACCCTTGGTGGAAGGGAGGATAAACAAGGGAGTGAGGGAATATAATTACTCCTTCCCCTTTCTTAAATTGGATCCAAATCACACTTGGGCTGTGTCCGAATCAGAGCCCTATCTACTGCACCCTGTCTCCTCCGAACAGTGCACTGGCAGAAGTGTGCTGTTTAATGTGCACTGTTTAGCAGTCTCCGACAAATATCTGACATACTACTTTCCAATCGCACTGTGGAAGTGTCGTAAGCAGGTCAGAAGACGTACCACCAGTGTTGCCATGTCCGCGGTTTTACAGCTAAATTGGGATACTTTCAAAGTGCAGTCACGGGTAAAAATGAAGTCGCAAAGCACGCACTTATTTTAAAAAGTAGAAACATGATGATTTCTATTTAAAATACGTCGGTTTCGGTTAGAAATTGGCTATAATTCGGGCTAGTTGTGAGTCGCCATTTGGCTGGAAAGTCTTACAAGATCTGGCAACCCTGCGCCCCACTCTTGCGCTGCTATGTCACGTGTTGTATTTGATAGAAATGTCAGCGAAGCTGCGCCTCATTTTAAAACGAAGCTTCACGTCATATTTATGTGACCAAAATGTCTGTGTACTTCTTGAAGTGTGCGCCCTGGGTGCGTCCCAATATTCTTCACTCCCCACCTCCCCACCTCCACTCCCCGACTACCACTCCTCTCCTACCCGGAAATATGCAAAACTGCCTGAACGTTTTTGCATGTACAGTATTTGTACAATTTGTACAAGTATTTGCATTTACAGTATCCAATGTACATGACATTGCGGTTTGCGTCGAGACATTAATTAATATGTAAGCATTAATACGTAATTAAGATGTAATCAGCGATATTAGATAAAAACACAAAGATCCGTTTCCGGGGCACAGAGTAGAGGGAGTAGTAGCGGAGGAGGAAAGGTGGCATTTTTCGAATATTGGGACGCACCCCCTGTCGCTACCCGATCTGTCCCCCCTGCCCGAATTGTATCGCGCATGCGTACAATGCCCGATCTGCCTCCTGCCCAATCTGTCACCGCGCATACCCACACAACCTACTGCATCTGGCCCTGCAGCTTCTGTCCCCATCATGCCTCAAAACCAATCTCTACTCTTTAGCCTTTGTCTCTATGACTTTTTTTTGCTTATTTATCTTTAATTTTATTATATTTTTGTACAGAACTTTGGTCAATGGCTGGTATTACGTGACCTCTATAAATAACCACTTTTAAAACTAAGCTAAAACATTCATGTTCTGCACCGCATATACTTAAATACTGTTATCTGATGTTCAGTTGTTGCTTGTTGTCTGTTGAGCACTTTAAAAGTCCTCTATGAAGCGGGGCAAAAGACCTCTATACGGGTGGCGGGAAGTCCTTTTGATGTAGCCAAGGCAAAGTCCTCTATCCTGCAGCGGTTGCAGGCAGGCAAAAGTATAAAAAAGAGCACCCACAGAGAGGCTAAGAGGCTAAAGAGCACATAGTATGCTTGTCTCATATTTTGTACTGTGCACAGCAGATAGCAGGTAGCAAGCTGATTGTTGTTGGAGTGTTTGTTGAGGTATTTGTCTTGTGGGCCCAACCAGTAGTTTTGCAGCTTATTATTAAGATTGTTTTTAACTGTTTTAACTTTTTATTAACATTGCTTCTAAACTGTTTTTAACTTAAGATTGTTTTCAATTCTAATTTACTTTTTATATAATGTCTTTCGATGTCTTATGTAAAGCACTTTGAGTTGCCTTGTGTATGAAAATGTGCTATACAAATAAACTTGACTTGAATTTGGTTAGTGTTGGTGAACTTATTTTATGGAATATAAGGCCTACTGTTTATCCTTAATAAAAACGGTGGTGTGCGCATTTACCCTTCAACCCCGTGTATGTGTTCCTGTGGTCCATAACAGCATATTATGTATCAGTGCTTCAAACAATACAAAATGTTATTTGCACAAAAACGCAAAGGGACATTAATTACAGACATTAATTAATCGTAGTCACTTAGGGCCTCAATAAGATCTTAGAGTAGGCGTTCATGCTAACAGATTGCACGTTTGGTTGACGTACTGTGCGTGATCAACAAGTAATTGCAAGGATGGCTGATGATGAAAAGGCATCAAGGAGGAGAACCTCATAATAAATGAGCAGAAGGTCTTGACCTGTGTGAAGGAATTTTCTGTTTTACCATATGTGTGTATTAACATAGAGACAATCACATGATTATTATTAAGCATTCATTATAGTTTTGATTATTAGTATATCAATTATATTGAATTAAGTAATTAAACATGTATTCTCTGCAAACACTGAGTAGGCTTCAAGCAGGCCTCTCTGTGTCTCACTCCCAATGTGTCTTTATCCTTCAGTTTCTGCAGAGACAAGCAGTCTGTGAGATGGATGTTTTCTGTTGAACATTCTTGACTTGGTGTGAAGGTTAGAGGTTATAGTCTAAACACTAAACACCAGGAAAATTAACACCCTTGCCTCTCTCTATGTTTAGAAACCGCCCCTTGTGGCAAATCAGTAAATCAAGAGATTGTGTATAAATGTCTTCTGTATTCTGTTTTCAAGTTAGAGTGATCTGGTAAGATCCTCTCACTATGGTTTATCTGCAAATAAACTAAAATTCTTATTCTTATTCTACTACATGGTTTTGTTTGTGGTTCTGTTTGGACAGACTTGCTCACTGTGTGTTAAAAGGGAAAAATCCACGACACCTGTTTGTAACGATAGATTTTTATTTATTTTTTTAACATACAAAATATAAACATGTATGGCATACAAAATGAACAATCGAATGTTTGTAGCTACACATTGAGTGGAACCAAGAACATTATAGTATAAATTAATATAGAATTAGGCTATACAGCGGCAATGAATGAGCTGCCATCAACAACTTTCAGGACATATTAAGCCAGTGTCTGTACTGAGGGAGTTATCAGTGAATGCAGAGACCACATATAAGCTTAGAAAATAGTGTTTTTCTGCTTTTGGCTGCTTATATCTTCAACTTAAATGTAGTTTTTGTTGTTTTTGAATAGCTAAATATAAAATTATTACAAAACATGGGTCATATAGCCTATACATTCAGTTCATATCGTAGGTTATAAAAAGTGTCAATCGTAACGGCATTTAACGCATCCGTACAGAGCCGCGTAGCGTAACCTTACTTCGCAAGCATGTTCATATAATTATTCAAGCCTTAGAAAATAAAGTATTTCCATCGATGTAGGCTACAATGAAGCTAGACTAAGTATGCTTAGCTTCATCCAGCACGTTAAAGCATGGAATTAAAACAATACAGAGCCTACTAAAGATTTGCACAACAGTGCAGGTTGAACAAAATATGAATACATTTACATAAAAATAGCATTCATGCTTCCCCTCAAATAAAATCAGAAATATTAACTCCGTTTATAGCAGACAGTCAGATCAGGCCATTCATGCATTGTCGTAAAATATGACGTTATTTACACATGCGCTGTACAGATCGGGCATCGTACGCATGCGCAATACAAATCGGGTAGGGGGGACAGACCGGGTAGCGACACTCCCGATTGTACTCAGCGAAACCCCGGAAGTAAGTGTGTCATCCGGGTGTTATGTGCGACGATTCTCTCCGAGTCCCTCCCCCTATGGGGTGTGATAGCTGACATTATTTGGATTACTAAGCTAACTGAGCGGAGAACTGACATGTATACGCTTGTGTAAACGTGTGAAAAAATCCTATTGTGTTGATGGAGAAGACGCGCGATGGCACGGCGATTCAGACGTCAGACGCGCGTACGGGCGTATCAGACGTGCGCTCAATAATACACGTGCGTGCATGCGTTATTGCTTATTTTTACTAAGCGCCTGGATAACGTGCGTGTATAAGTACGTGTATAAGGACGTCTATACGCGTGTTTATAAGGACGTGTATAAGGACGTGTATAAGGACGTCTATACACGCGTGTACAAGTACGTGTATAAGGACGTCTACACGCGCGTGTATATGTACGGACGTGTATAGGCTACAGTAGAAAGTGAGCAGAGACATTTGGGGAGTGGGGGATTCACTTCATTTATAGTCAAATTCCTTGTAGTGGCTGTTGTGGTTAATATTTTCTACGAACACTGTAACCTAGTTTAGGTTATGTAGTGTTAACATTATTTCATTTATGGTATTTTGTAGGGGGCCTTGAGTGTGCTAGAATGGGGCATTGTTCGTTGACATTTGTTACTACTATCAAGACATTTTGTGGGTCTAGAAACTTCATCACTCAGCCTGGCCTGGATGTGCACACTTAAGTTATCTCATGGCAATGCCGTCACATAGAGGGCATAATTGTATTATGAATATCTGTCGGTCTGTACTACTTGCACTAGACTATGTTTCATTGTTTTCGTCCAGCCTGTAGCTATACTGCCCTTGCAGCGCGTTTCTATGCAGAGCTAGACAGGTAGCTAACAACTTGATATCCTCCAATAAATCACAAGGCTTAACTTTTCTTGAACATGTTTACTGAAAGATTCTTGTTGTGAAAAGACAAATCGTATCAAGAAAATAACTCTGCAACACCGTGGGCCCTATCTGGGCGATCTTGGCGCTTGGTCTAAGCGCATGGTGTAAAGTCCATTTAGGGCATGTCCAAGTCCACTTTTGCCATTTTAACGGCGTGTTTTTTGGGCGCTATGCACAGCGCAACGTCCAAATGGGCTGAACCTAGTCTCTTCATTAATTATAGGTGTGTCTTGGGCTTAGCATGCAATAAACCAATCAAAATGTCATATCCCATTCCCTTTAAAAGCCTGCTTTTCCACCTTGGCGGATTGCTTATGATGGCGAAACAGACATGCTCGGATGTTGATGGAGTGGGCTGAGAGCAATGTAATGTGGCATCGTTTCCCTTCGCTGAGGGAAAGGTATGTGGACCTATGGAACCTTTTATTATTATGCATTTTTGATATAGCCTACACAATAATAATATTTCACATTGTGATCTAGATATTTTAGTCATGCTTGTGCGCGCCCCTGTGTGTAACAGACAGGAGGGTACGCGCGTTGTGCACACGCCTATGTAGACGCACTTATATGCGCCGTTAAAATAACATGTAAACAACTGCGACATGACTTTAGACCAGGTTTGTGGTGGTTCTAGCGCAAGCACTTTCTGCTGGCTCAAGATAAAATAAATAATATAATTTTTTAAAAAAATCCTGGCCACTCCTCATCTTAAGACCAACACGCCCAGTTCACTTGCAACGGGTGCAAGAATACATGGTAGTTAAAGGACGTAAGCGCAAGGCGTTATAATGAACCTAGCGCCGGGTGTAAGATAGCAAAGACACTTGCGTTTGGGTTAGCGCCGCTTTGTGTCGGGTGTAAGATAGGGCCCCGTGAGTTCAGCTGCGCGACTTGGTCAACTGGGGAGATTTCCTGATTTCCTGCACTTACATGTTGCTAGGTACCAAAAAGATCCACTAGGTGGTAGTCTACACAATGTAAAACAACCTTTTTTTATGCGTATTATGCAGCCTAGGCTATATATAGGCTTATGTGACGATTCTGACAAATTTATTCTGTTGCAAATGTCTGAATAGGCGATAGGCCTCTTCTTCAATTCGAACTTTAGAACATGGATGTGCTGCAGTAAATCGTTTTTGAGATATGACACTTAGGCTAAATAAGACAAGTAGCCTAGAAAATTGGTGAAAATTGATTCTGGAGGGCCAAAGTTAATGAGGTTAACTGATTTCGCAAGTCCTTCGCTTGAATTGACTGTTGCCTCGTGGATAGCTGCAGACTCAAACTGCAAATGCAAGAGAGATGATAAATTAGCCTAATTCAGAAATAATAAAAATAAATAAATAAATAAATAAATAATCGCCAATCCAGTGGGTTGCCAGGCTAGGTATGCGAGTGACCAGCCAGGTCAGTTACAAATCCAGTGGGCTGCTAAGCTATAGGCACATGAGTTTACCAGCCTCGGCGAATCAATAGATGGCTTCTCATTTACCACCACCGGCTTATCAGTTGCTGGATCATTTGCCAGCTTCGAGTAAGATATATGCTCCTCTCAGTAGTCTTATTTTTGACACTTATTCTGCACCATAAAAGTAAAGGTAAAAGGTTTTGTGGTGACGTTATCACTCCCATACGGTCATGGTTGAGTCCGTCCATTGATCGATGATATTAGAAACTACCCTGGTTTTCCCACCCACGCCAGTAATGCAATTTTCAACCTTCAAAAACAAACGGTAGATCAGAAAATTAGAAAATTATAATCATCAATTATTAAAGGCTAAAAGGCATCATATCTGCCAATACAAGTATGGTTTGTGATCGTAATGTAGCCTTGTCTGCCTTTGCTTATACATTCACAGGCTGGACGAAAACTGGCAATCGAACTAGTGTAGTGCAAGTACAGACTGACAGATATTCATAACACAATTCTGCCCTCTATGATTGTGATGGCATTGCCATGAGATAACTTGTGTGCACATCCAAGCCAGGCTGAGTGATGAAGTTGCTAGACCCACAAAATGTCTTAATAGAGGTAACAAATGTCAACGAAAAACACTAATGCCCCATTCTAGCACACTCAAGGCCCCCTACAAAATACCATAAACAAAATAATGTTAACGCTACATAACCTAAAGTAGGTTACAGTGTTCGTAGAAAATATTAACCACAACAGCAACTACAAGGAATCTGACTATAAATGAAGTGAATCCCCCACTCCCCAAATGTCTCTGCTCACTTGCTACAGTAGCCTACATATACACGTTCATACATATACCCGCGCGTATAGACGTCCTTATACACGCGTATATATACGTCCTTATACACGTACTTATACACGCGTGTATATACGTCCTTATACACTTACTTATACACGCGTGTATATTATGGAACGCCGATTGGCCCAAAACCTGTATTTCGACATCCGCGTTAAGACGTCAAATTTGTTCGTCTTAAGACGTCCATTTTGAACGTCTTAAGGCGTTTGGACCATTAAGGATCCATGCTATTGGTTGGCGTCAACATACAGTCAAGCCGGAAAGTCTGAACACTCCTTTCACCTTCATGTTTTATTACATTACAGACTTATACTACAATAGATTGAGTTCATTTTTTGCCTCAAACATCTACACACAATAGCCAATAATGACAAAGTGAAAACAGGTTTTTAGAAAATATGCAATTTTATTTTACTGACAAAAATAGGTTATTTAGGGGTTACATATCTGTACACACCCTTAGCCTAATACTTGGTTGCTGCACCTTTGGCAGTGATTACAGCTTCAAGGCGTCTTGGGAAAGAAGCTACGAGCTTGGCACACTTGTTTCTGGACATTTTTGCCCATTCCTCTTGGCATATCCTTGCAAGCTCCATCAGGTTGGATGGGGAGCGTCGGTACACAGCCATTTTCAGCTCTTTCCACAGATGTTCAATTGGATTCAGGTCTGGGCTCTGGCTGGGCCACTCAAGGACATGCACAGACTTTCTCCGAAGCCACTCCTTTGTTCTCTTGGCTGTGTGCTTCGGGTCGTTGTCATGTTGGAAGGTAAACCTTCGCCCCAGTCTGAGGTCCAGAGCGCTCTGGAGCAGGTTTTCTTCAAGGATCTCGGTGTACTTAGCTGCATTCATCTTTCCCTCTATCAGGACTAGTGTTGTCACGATACCAAAATTTTGACTTCGATACCGATACCAGGTTTAGTATCATGATACTCGATACTGAAACGGTACTTGAAACTGAAACGATACTGATTCGATACTCGGTACCTCTACTGAAATGACCTTAACCCTATTTACTTTGGCCCTTCAGAGGCAATTTCCTCCTCGTTTCTACTAGTTTTATTTAAATGTCAATATCTAAAAAAATATTCCCTGCACATCCATGGTTTTAAGTTCGAACTGAAGAAGAAGCTGTATCATTCAGAAATTTGCTACAGAATACATTTATTTCAGAATAGTCACATACAGTACAGTGTTTCCCCTAGATTGTTTTTCAGGCCGGGTGGTAGGCCCCACGAAACTACCAGTGTTGTTGCGCGTACACGGTGTCATCAAACGCGCGTGCGGGGCCGAGGTAGTATCATCGCGCAGGTCGGGGGTACGGAGAGTCGTCGCACACATGGGGAGGGTGTTGGTAACAAAGTGGTGCATTTCTCCATTCTGAGCTAAAATAACATTTGCTCACAAAGGCGTATGGTAAATAAATATTAGTTATTTATAATATTAATAAACTTAAAACAGAACTTATATACAATAAACCCCCCTTAGCTTCACAAATGATATTCAGAACTATACAACTTAAACCCAGGACAAGGAGTTTGTTTCTACCGGTTTTTAAGGACTGTTTCTGGATCAGCTATCTTTGCAGCACTGTAGAGCTGCTTTTGAGACTCCTCCATAGTGCTGATCCATAATCAGTCCTTAAAAACAGGCAGAATCAAACTCCTGCCTCTGCAGTATTAGCTTTTACTCTACACTAAAATGTAAGAGTTCTGGTCAGATAGCGAAACGGACGAAAGTGCGCCATTTTGCGTAGAGGCGGAAACTATAATTACACCCTCATAATATCAGCGCTGACAATTTAATTAGGCCTAACGGGAAACCGAAGCTGTTTTGGCAAGGGTTTTTCCAGATGCTATTTTGATCATTCCAGCATTCTGCGGTAAGGGAAATATTGCAGCTACATAAAAGAAAAAGAAAAAAAAGATTATATTAAAAAAAAGAATAATATAATTATTTTTTTTAAAGTACCGAACGTCGGAAAATTCTAATACCGAACCGTTTTTTTTTTTAAAGTATCGAAAAAGTACAGAAGTTTCGGTGTACCGTGCAACACTAATCAGGACTAGTCGCCCCGTTCCCGCTGCTGAAAAACATCCCCACATCATGATGCTGCCACCGCCATGCTTCACTGTAGGGATGGTATTAGCCAGGTGATGAGCGGTGCCTGGTTTCCTCCAGACGTGACGCTTGGTATTCAGGCCAAAAAGTTCAATTTTGGTTTCATCAGACCAGAGAATCTTGATTCTCATGGTTTGAGAGTCCTCTAGGTGCCTTTTGGCAAACTCCAAGCGGGCTGTGATGTGCCTTTTACTAAGGAGGGGCTTCCGACTGGCCACTCTACCATAGGCCTGATTGGTGGAGTGCTGCCTGGATGGTTGATCTTATGAAAGGTTCTCCCATCTCCACAAGGATACGCTGGAGCTCTGTCAGAGTGACCCTCGGGTTCCTGCTCACCTCCCTGGCCAAGGCCCGTCTTCCCCGATTTCTCAGTTTGGCCGGGCGGCCAGGTCTAGGAAGATTCTTGGTGGTTACAAACTTCTTCCATTTACGAATGATGGTGGCCACTGTGCTCTTTGGGACCTGTAAAGCTGCTTAAATTTTTCCGTACCCTTCTCCAGATCTATGCATTGACACAATCCTGTTTCTGAGGTCTGCAGATAATTCCTTTGACCCCATGGCTTGGCGTTTGCTCTGACATGCACTGTCAACTGTGGGACCTTATATAGGCAGGTGTTGGCAATCCCCAATCATGTCCAATCAATTGAATTTATCACAGGTGGACTCCAATTAAGTTGTAGAAACATCTCAAGCAGTATCAGTGGAAACAAAATGCACCACAGCTCACTTTTGAGTGTCATATCAAAGGGTGTGCACACTTGTGTACATATGATATTTTACATTTAGATTTTTAATAAATTAGCACAAATGTCTAAAAACCTGTTTTCACTTTGTCATTATGGGCTATTTTGTGTAGAATTTTGAGACAAAAAATGAACTCAATCTATTGTAGAATATGTCTGTAACGTAATAAAACGTGGAGAAGGTGAAAAGAGTGTTCAGACTTTCCGGCTTGACTGTACCTACCCCTTTTTGACGTAGGGGCTGCGTAGCCAGAGATTTACCCACCCCTTTTTTTTACGTAGGGGCTGTGTTGGGCTGTACGTATGCCTACATTGTGGTCATGTGGGCTCTACGTTTCGGCTACGTAGTATTTGGAACAGTCCATTTGACAGTTTAGAAAAAGGTAGAGAACCACGGCTTATATTTAAATGTACAGTGCTCCAGCCCTTTTGGGTTAGTGCATTATCAACATTGGCCAACTACATGGGCATTTCACAAAACTTAAACTGCGCATATAAATAGAAGTGACTCTAGTCAGGGATTTAATTAGTACATACGAACATTTGTTCTTCCAGCCGACAAGACAAGCCAAGCATGCCAAACTATTCAGTCTCATTACCCAGATAGCAAGTGAACGTTGAATCGACGTAGATTCAATGTGGAATTCCGACGTTGGTCTCGCTGGCTACATATGTAGCTACGTTTGTTTTTCCATTTGAGCACTGTCTTTCCAATATGATAGGCCTATTGTTATTTACGCATTTTGAGTAGGCTACATGATTTTGTAAATTTGTTGTTCAAAGAAATGATGTTCAGTGAAATGCGTGAAGGTAGCCTACTTTTTAACCCTTCACGTATTTATGAATTTATATTGATGTTGAAAATAGTTAAAATGATTTCATGGGATAATGTTAAATGCGAGCAAGTTACTTCACAAAGCACATTAATCTGTGTATTAAAAAAACATTTTATCCAGCGAAATGTCTTAGATATGACAAGTTACATCTAACAGTAACAACCTATCTACAGTAGGCTATTTTTTTCAGATGTTCCCATCTCATGATGCAAATCTGAAATGCAATTTCCTTAGCCTAGGCTGTTTAAAATAGGCTGCGTGACCAAAGCATTTTTAAAAAGCAAGACAGGGAGAGGGAGGTAAATTGAGTTGTGGTTTCATGCAATTTTCTTAAATAATGTAACAAATGACAAAAATAACCTAAATCTGTGCTAATTTTATGGTATAAAGTTGAGAAGGAACTATTTGTTTCCTTATAGAATCAATTGTTTTCAGAACCAACATGGTCTCACGCGGACTCGTCACATAGCGACGCTTCTGCCCAAGCGTCGCTATGTGACGCCAAAGGTAGCCTTTTGCGTCGTATATTGACGCAGCCTTTTGCGTCGTATATTGACGGTTGTGGCCACATAATTTGTCTTTGGTTGTGGCACTTCAATATTATGCTTTTTTTTTCTTCATCTGGTAGAGAGTTACGTGAACTCTTGTGGTCGTGCTCGCCCACTATCTTAACAGTTCAGGCATGAGCCCGAGTTACATGAACTCCTGTGAGGTTATGTTTAGGGGTTGGGGGTGGGGTACGGGAATCACGAACTCAGAAAAATCTACGCGCACACGGCGAAGACTGAGCGGGCATGCTCGCAGTCGGTTATCATGAGAAAAGCCTTCGCCATAGTAGGATTCGTAAATTTGCGACGAGTGCGTCAAATAATGACGCAAAAGGCCACCTTCTGCATCTAAACGAGAGTTCGGCTGCGCCTCGGGCAATTTACTACCTCCGCGTCGGGCATTTAAACTGTGTAATGCCCGGCTCCTCGGTCATTATTTCTTACTAAATCAAATTGCAGCGTTAAAATGTGAGTGAAGAACTTGAACAAGTAGGGTCACATCTCAAGCAAACACATTATAATGAGAAAAAATTATTGTGCAAGTTTTATTTTCTGAGCTCTAAACATTGGTTACTTGCCTCACTTTATATATTCATTAAGTAGGCTATTATTGATGTAAAAAGTTTTAATATATTTTGAAAATTCATTAGCCTAACGTTATCCCGTATGACATTTTGACTGGTGTCACATGATTATCAATTAAAACACTTAAAATACATTGTTTGAAAATAAGATTTTAGTAATAAGTAAATGACATCCTCATAAAGGCAAAAACTACTTTGATGTGCAGTTTTAACCTATTTTGACCTTATTCGTCACTGGGCCACTTGCATGTGTAGCTATACAATGTGGCTTTTGTGTGCAGCCTGTTTCCAGTGGTTCCATGAAAGCTGTGCAGAGGATAATGGGGTTATAGATGATGATGCCTCCTTGACATGCAAGGATTGCTTGTTTCCAGAAATGTAATGAGCTAATTTCTGCAGGTTGTTGTTTTTACGCCTATGCATTGCAGGTTATTCAATCATTATCCATAATGCAGTGTGTGGTAAGCAATGGTTTTCTGCAGGTTCAGGTTTTATGTGTTGCCTCAAGGTTTGATGTATTGCCTTCAAATATGCCTGTTACGGTTGTATGTGTTCCCTCTTTAGTGAAATAGAAAACATTTTAACGGTTTAACATTTTAACTTTGCAATTCACAGCAGGATCATGAATTTTTAGCTGTGCATTTAATTCTGCATGACAGATATGATAATATAGGCTACTTAATGTCTTTCTAATAAATGCATCAAAACTATTATAGTCTATTGTTTGTTTGATGTTGTTCGATTCTCCATATAACATCCACACCTATAAGCCTAGGTTTAGTAACAGCAATAACATTGTAAGTGTTAAAATTAGGCTACTGAACATGGGATTGCACATTTAACCTTGAGTGTTACTGACCTGACAAGTTTTTATTACATGAATTAAGGTGATTTAGGCCT
Organism: Synaphobranchus kaupii; assembly: GCA_029718625.1. Taxonomy (NCBI): domain Eukaryota; kingdom Metazoa; phylum Chordata; class Actinopteri; order Anguilliformes; family Synaphobranchidae; genus Synaphobranchus; species Synaphobranchus kaupii. Next base: position 50,177,969 of record CM056377.1, read on the forward strand.
TTTGACATAGACTTTTCAGTGTCCCACATTTCGGACAGAACTGTCCCACATTAGGAAATGCAGATTGTCTGAGACAACTTGTCACTAAGAGTACTGATATGTCAACCATTTCTTTTATGAGTGTGATATCTGCATTTTCTCTTTTGGTTTGATTAGGACACATCCAGGGGATTTCGGAGTGGTACCGGGTGTGGATTTAATGTATTGGCTTCATATCGCAATATATTCCAGAAGTCTGAAATGCAAAAAAATTTCCCACATTAGGCTAATTCACCCTACCTGGCATTGCGTTTTGCGTCGAGACATAATTAATATGTAACCATTTATACGTAATTAAGACGTAATCAGCAACATTAGATTAAAACACAAAGTCAAAGATCCGTTTCCGGGGCACGGAGGAGAGGAGGGAAGGAGGGTGCATTTTTCGAGTATTGGGACTCCCGATAGCCATTTCGGACACAGCCAGTGTGAATCATTAACCCTAGGTTAACAATATAGCCTAGCATAAAGGAGCGTTTTCCTGTCTGGTTAAATATTGATGTCTGTTGAAACCACAGAACTATATAAGTTATGTGGTTTAAACTTCAGACAATTACGCACGCTGTAATGTAGCTACCCTTCGGTAATAATTAGCCTACTGAAATTACAACATATGGTAGCCTAATATTTTAACCGGCTCATTACTTTGACAGCAGAACTTAAAATAAAGCAAGGGGATTTATAAGACAATATTTTAAATCACACCTGTTCTCTGAATTGCTGGACAGCATTTTCTGCATTCTGTAGCGAGGTATCCCTTCTCAACCTCGCTCTCTGTATCTTTCGTCGTCCCTCCCGGGAGTTTAGCCAGTTAAAAATAAGCACCGTTACAACAACCGGACAGCAAGACGTGAGTAGCAGCGTTAGGTTCGACTCCATTCCTTAAAAAGCTCTAACCGGCCTCTGGACTTCAACGTTCACAGAGAAAGACGTAATGTATTCGAGTAGGTACAGCATTGAAAGCTAAGCATAATCGACGTTCGCCGTTTTGCCAAGGCATAGAGGGCGTGTTCGGCTAGAGCCGATATACGTCATATCTGCGTCGGACTGCATCGGAAACTGTCCCGAGATGGGCGAAAAATCGGTGCTGCGTGAACTAAGGCGGAAATGACAACAGGAGGTTAAGCAGGCGCCTGCAGCGGTGCAGCCATAGAAATATATATTAATATATAGTTCTATGGGTGCAGCAGCTCTCGGGCGCCTTCAAACAAACCAACAACATCATTAGTTAGAGAGCGAGGAGAGATAGGCGTTTCGTCATGACACACGCGGATCATTTCACAATATCGCCACCTATCTCGGCGTACCCCTCCCTATGTGTTCAAACACAGGTATAAGGGTTATTTATTAAATCCTACAATGTAATAGCAGTTTTTTCCTCTTTCCCTTATCTGTTCTCTTTTCTAATTTCACAATTAATATTTATTCCGTTTTTTCTTATTATTGCTATATTTTAAAATATTTTAAAATATAATGCAATCCTTTATTGTTCTTCAATTAATATGATTTTGTTTCATAAAGTGAGCTTCTAGCATAAGCCCTGTAGGGTTTCCAACCTCTCTAGCATATTTCTGTAAATTACTTTGTGTACTTGCATTTGTTCTTTATTTGTGCAAATAATAAATAGATACTGTACATAAATATGTGTTTTGAGAGTGTGGGATTGAGTAACATAAGGTCGCTACTCTGGTTATTATATATTGTACCATACATGTACTTTCTTGAAGTAACGTTAAGCCTATATAAATGCGAAAAGTACAATATTGTTAATGCTACACAAACAAATGAAGTTGCCAATTGTCATTCTTGACTGCTTCTGTAATCCATCTGCCTTGAGATAAATTAGGAAAAAAAATACCTCTAATAGTAGGCCTATATAAAATCTGTTGACTGAATCAAAAAGTGTATGAAGAAATAATAACAAAAAAAGGCCTGTCCAAATATAGGTAACTTAATGTATTTTTCAATACCTTATTGAAGTATATTTGTAATTATACCATATTCTATAGAAAAGTAAAGATTCAACTTTGTTATCAGGAGTGATTTGATTTGCAACAGCTTAAGTGTAAAATCCTAATTGGTCTGTTGTCCCAAAAAAAGTGTCCTCTCCAGAACATTTGGTGTGAGCATATAGAACATTAAGGTAGGACCACCAAATGATAACTCATTAATTTATTTAAAAGTATTTGGATGTCTTTTTATGGGGGGAAAAACCTGTTACCTAATCAATATTTCTCTTCACCATCCTTGTTATCAGTAAGACAAGATCTGAAGGTATGACCTGCTGTCCATTGTGTTGAGAAGTGGAGTTTTCCCTATATCTAGATGGGACAGTGTATAGCCAGACCTCTGCATGTCACATGCCAGCAGAGAGAACCACATACAAACAACCCAATGCCATAATAACATGAAGGGTATTAACAATGAAACAATATTAAGCAACACAACCTGGCTACAGTGCTGTACATCCATCTTGAAAATAGTTGTAGGATTAATGCTTGAGATTAAAGATCACTGTTATTATGGCTATGGGTTGATTGGATATGGGTGGTCTGGTCTCCAGAACAAAATATATAGATTATACCAGCAATTAAGCAAAGAGAACATTTTCAGAATATTTATTTCACACAATATGGTGAAATTCATAATATTGTAAATAAACTGTAGGACTATTCCCCTCCACCACCATTCAAGCCACAATGACACCGGGTTCTTTCTGTTATTTTGTATGTTTATTATCAAATCAGAAATATATGAACAATGATTGGTGACAGGTAAAAGGAAGATGACATGTTGATATTGGAATACATCTTATGCAAATACAATTCTATTTATCCATACATTAACATAACTGGCAAGAAAAATGTCATCTTTCTTGACATTGTTCCCTCAAAACACATAACGACTCCCAGTATCCCAATGTCCCTATATGTACTATATTAGTTATTCATTCATACAAACTCAATTTATCCTGTTAAAGATATTGGATGGCATTCAATTCAATAAGTTCATTGTCAGGGTCGAAAGGGACCCTGACAATGAACTTATTGTCAGGGTCCAAAGGGACCACCTGCTGTCATCTAATTTGAATAAATCATGAACACATATGAGTAGCTGAATCATGTATGCTATGTAATGTTTTAGTGTGAAAATAAATATCAACAGACTGGTCAAGTAAAGGATATATAGTACAGTGAACAGTGAATATTTTTCGTCTGTGTTTTGGCTCTGTACTCCAGCACTTTGGATGTGAAATGAAACAATGATTGTGAGGCTAAAATACAGACTGTAAGCTTCAATTTGAGGGCATTTGCATCCATATTGTAACTGAAGAAGACTGCAGTACAGGCCTGGCATAGCATCACCAGTGAATATACCAAGCATCTGATGATTTCTACAGCTCGCAGACTTGATGTCTTCTGAGTTTAGATTAACTAAAATGACATGTCTACCATGTTTCCTAGTCTAAACACAGATGACAGGTGTAGTTTAGGCCATTTCATAAATTGACAGACAAGAAACTGAATATAATTTTAAGTGTCCCATATCTGAATCCACGCTCTCCAACTTGCTTCAGCAGTGACCAGACTGATATTTTCGGTAGCTTTATTCAGCTGCGCATTTTGTGTGAGGCTAATGTTAGTTGTCTTTTTGCCTTGTAGCCCCTGCTTTTCTAACAACACATAGCTTACAGTCAAATATTAAAATCTCAAATGAATAAATCAGACTATGGCCCTCCGTGCCCGGGGGAACCCCCGCACCGCGGGTGCTGCGAAGGTGTCCGCTACGCGTATTTGTCTTATAGCTTGTTAGCTAGGTCATAACGCTAGCTATCTCCTGGCAGACATGTCAAAGCGAAGTGCAAGACAGGGCAAACGGCTCGTTCTGTCTCTACATGGCTTGCGATTGTGTTGTGTTCATATTGCTTGTTACTTTGTGTGCTAATGCTAGATCATCCAATGCAATGCCGGTTTTACAGTCAGAAGTAGGGTTGCCAACTATTAGAAATTTAAATAAGGGACACCCTAGGAGGCCCGTATAGCGCAATTTTTTTTTTTTAAATTCGGCCTGCGCAGACTTCTCCGCTGCCTCTCGCTCCGCTTGTGGTTTTCACCTGATGCATGTTGTTTAACATCAGCCAGTCCTCCATGACTGATAGAAAAGTTTCGGCGGCAGACAGTGCAGTTCGCTTTGTATACATTGTCTCTCACGTTTTCCAGCCAGTCGTGTTCTTTTTCCCACTCACTTCTGTACTTCGAAAGTCTCTTCATCCTTTTTTTTGGCGAATTGTGATCTTCTGTGCTGCCGGTGTCACTGCTGTCAGCCATGCTGCGTGCGCGTTGTTGTTGTGGAGAAGGGAGGGGGGGGGGGGGGTTGGGCTCGGCTTTAGTAGAGCCAATAGCCAATCACATGGAGGCACAAGGCCTATCGTATCCTAGCAACACTGACAGTGTTTCTTATTGGTCGTGTCACGAGTCACGACCAATGAGCTGAGCAAATTCTCACACATTAGACAAGATTACCGTAATTTCTCATATAAATCGCTCTGTCATGCATCGAGTCCCCAAAATAAGGGACAATCTGCGTCCCTTATCAGTTCAATAAGGGACGGGTCTTTTATTGTCCAAATAAGGGACGATCCCTTATTTCAAGGGACGGTTGGCAACCCTAGTCAGAAGTGAGGAATGTGTTGTGATCATTTCGTTCAATGGGGGGAAAAAATGAGACCCCTTACATGATGCAGGTAGCTGGTTAGCTAACGAACGTAGCTGTTACTGAAATATTCAAATATAACCACATATCAGCAACATTTAGCCGATATAACCAGTTAATATGAATTATCCTTTATGCTAGCGTTCGTATGCCAGAAGAAGGGTCAGTGGAAGGCAACAATATGAACATATTCATTGCAGCATTGGATAACATACAGTGAACTATCAACCCCAAAATAAAGTTACCATTACATTGTAAACAATCGTGTCTGTATTTTCATTATGTTCGCGCTGTTTACCAGCTGGGTATGCCGTTATTCTGGCTACAAGTTAATGAATCACCACGAGCTAGCATTAAAAACTAGGTAGTGTTATACTCCCCCATTACCGAAACCATTTTGAAAAGGAAAATTGATATGATAAAAAAAAAAAAAGTATATTAGTCAGCAGCTCCCATCTTAAATCAATTACAGAAAATTGGAATACAGGAAAGAGAAGACGGAAGTGATGGGAATAAACAAAATAAAGAAAGGTGAGCAGCACACAGGTAGCAAGGGAGGAAGACTTAATCTGTGGAGGGAGGAAGAAATGAGAGGAGCAATAGAAGAGTATCCAGAGCAAGTGGAGACAGGCCTGAGTCCTAAACTTAGATTTTTGCCAAGGGCTTTGAACATCCCATATCCACACTCCTTGATTGGGGGAAAGGGTGAGAAATATACATTTCAGAAACTGTTGCCATCTCTTATATTTAGCCTAGTAAAGTCACCCCCATCCCCTTTCTTATACAGTTGAGGTGGGAAGTTTACATACACTTTAATGACTTCAACCTAAGTGTATGTAAACTTTCGACCTCAACCGTACGTAACAATATTATGGTTATACTCTTCCATAAGAGAGTGACAGGGATGTTTTTCATGAATAGAGATGCAATTCCCCATGACATTTCACTCCAAGCCTGACCACAGAGAGAGAAGGGTTTATATGAATAAACACTGGTTTTTATCACTTGTACAATAATGCGTTTTAATGATAAAATAGGCTAGTGTCCCACGTTGTCTACAAAAGTGTCCCACTCAACCTGAACGTTACACTTCAGTAAAGATGGGTGTCAGATGGTGTTTAGAGGAATATAGAATTTATTTAGAAACAAATTATAACGTTATTTCACCATAATAATGTTGATAAGGCCTTATTTAACTATTTAAAAAAATCATTTGAGTAGGTATTGATTCACTTTGATAGTTTAAAGAACGATTTGCCAAAAAGGGTCCCACTTTACCACAAACCACCCACTTAACCAAAAACCTGATAGAAAAGTATGTATCTATTAAAATCACTAGCCATCAGTTATTTTTCTGATTCAAGTTTATTTAAAAATATTCCTGTATTTAGCTTTTCACATAATAATGACTGTGTAAATTCAGTTAAAACAGTTAAACAGTCAGAGACACCCCATATGATTTACCCCACACACAACCCAGTGCAGGAGATACATATCCCAATTTCTTAAATTCAAGTCGTGTTGCATGAGCTTGTGGCACTTTATTTTTTGCAGTTTTCCCATCTTACTAGCCTAGCTATATAACAGCTTTGATAGCATACTGCATCTTTGTGGTTCGTGCATTTTTAGATCATTTGATCTGATGCAGCTCTTGCTTTTCCCACGACCGAATAGCAGAGAGAGAAAATGAGATTGCTGCGATTTAATTAATTATGTTGGAAACGTTTGCGGGAAAAAAACGTATTAGACTAGATTTCCCGTATCATTAACCTTATACGCCCGCATAGGCTACCTTCGAAAAGGTGGAAAACCGTTTTAAACAAACACATTTTAACCTGGTAATTCTCAATTACCCTACAATGTGTTTCACTTGCTTACAACCATACTATTAAATCGACAGCCTCATAACAAAAGTGCCTAAGTCATTTTTTGTAGTTTTGAGAAAAAGGCAAAAAACTGCTGCAATTCTACGTCAATTAGTATTTATTAACTATTTCTTAGAGTGGTTCAGGAAGTGCACAGCGACCTGCAGTGACTTGGAGCATTTTTACACTGTTGACGAATGATAAATCAAGTGATTTAGGCAGAAAATCTCAAAATGTCCAAAAAATGACTTAGGCACTTTTGTTATGAGGCTGTCGAAATGTAACCATAGCATAGGGCTAGTTTTATGCTAAAACTATGACTGACAAGAAACACTGTCGTGAACACAGCTATCCCAATTCTATATACAACCCAAAACAATTTATAAATATAAACAACAAGACTAGAGTTATTTCAACAACGAGACTTAACGAACTGGCACAAGACAACGAAAACCGGGAGAATATATATGAGCGTTAATGAGCTAATGACTGCGTGCAGCGTGAGAATGTATGCGAGAGTGATTAACAGAGAAGAGAGCGTGAGGAATGCAAGCGGGGAAAAGGAATGAGATAGGTGGAGAAAATGCAAGGGGAAATGAATGACACAAAGAGGGAAAACCACGCCCAGCCTGCAGCACGAGGGAGACAAACAGGAAACATGAAAACATGACAAGAAACGTGAGGGAAAAGGGTAAAACCAGGAGCCCAATGGGGACGGGAATGGAGAGTGTCACAGAGGGTGTATCTATGATAGGCCGACGCAAACTAGACACCATATATCCAGTTGGATAGCGTGCCGAACAGTTCAAAAGCCGACCCAAACTAGACACCGTATATCCAGTTGGATAGCGTGCCGAACAGTTCAAAAGCCGACCCAAACTAGACACCGTATATCCAGTTGGATAGCGCGCCAAACAGTTCAAAAGCCGACCCAAACTAGACACCGTATATCCAGTTGGATAGCGCGCGCGACCCAGTTGGATCGCTCACGCTGCCCAACTGGATATGTGGAGATGTCCACTGGGTATCTCGCGATGTCCACTGGGTGGCGCAGGATGACTGGATAGGTAGTGTCTTGTTAACTGGATATATCTTGCTTAAAAACTGGGTAGCGCAGAGCAACTGGATATACGGTGTTTAGTTTGGGTCGGCTTTTGAACTGTTCGGCGCGCTATCCAACTGGATATACGGTGTCTACTTTGCGTCGGCTTTTGAACTGTTCGGCCTACCATAGATAAAGGCGCCCGAGAGCTGTTGCACCGCTGCTAAGGCACCTGGCAAGTCGCCTGCTTAACCTCCTGTTGTCGTTTCCGCCTTAGTTCACACAGCACCGATTTTTCTGCCATCTCGGACAGTTTCCGATGCAGTCCGACGCAGATATGACGTAAATCGGCTCTAGCCGAACACGCCCAACGTTACAGAAGCAGAGGCCAAGGGCCTAGGCAAAGATTTTAGATAAATGACAAGATGACTAGACTGGCGCTTTTCCCCATTGGATTTTTTGTCCGCGCAAGAGGAAGTGATCAGGCATGCGCAGTAGTGTTTTCAGTTAGCTTAGCAACTAAAGTTACATAACGTATGCTTAGAGTGGCGCGCATCTGACTGGCGTTAGCCGGATTTAAAGTTGGTTTTCGTTGGATAGCCTTGTCAAAATCATAACGGGTTGTAAGTAGGGTCCTGACAACCTAGGCATATATAAACTAAAAAGAAAAGGTAGACTTTTGATTTTGTCTGTTTGATAATGACCTGTTTAGCGAACTGTTTTGAAAAAAGGTTTTTTTTTTTTTTTTTTTCTTTTGAACTCATTGATCGCCAGTCATTCAATGAGCGCCTGTTGTCTGTCTAATAAGTTCCAAGTGCGGATGTTCCAGACCCGAAGTGGGACCTCTTGCTCCGCTTACCCTCTTTGGGCTGGGCATTTTACTGCTCGTGTAGTGCTTGTCTGCATTGCAGCGTTTCTAGGTTAGAGGCGAGAGAGGCCACGTAACTCGCTGGCAAGTTAGCCAATAATGTAACAGTTATACTGAGAAAATACCACCATCATTAGCTCAGTCTCCAGAAAAACGGGGGAAATACGCACCAAACTATATACAAAACTAGAAACAACAGGCTGTATCTGTAATGTTCCGCTCCCTTCCTGTCCGTTTTCCGTGTTTTCCTGTTTTCCCTCCGTGTCATGTTGGATCCCTTTGTCCGTGTTTTCCCCGCTGCCGCGGACTAGGCGTGTCCTTCCCTGTCTTGTTCGTCTGGTTGTTTTGTCTTACTTCCGCCTTTCACTCCCTCCCCCTCGTTGCATGCATTTCCTCACCTGGTGTCTTGTAATCACTCCCGGTTTATGTTCACACCTGTATCGTATTTTGTCTCGTTAGTTAGCTCTATATAGTCTTTCGGCTGGCTGCCAGTCGGCGCCAGTTCGTTAACTATCATCACTTGGTGTAGTGCTTGACTCGTTATCTGGTCTCCCTGCTTAAACTATTCGCGTAGTTGTGGAATGTGTTTCCCGTGCAGCGTATAGTCCCTCGCAAAGCTACGGATTGGTAGTTTACCTCCCGCACAATTTCCTGTCATAATTGTGTAGCTAACTTGTTTCCCTTCTCCTCCATCTAACCCTGCACCCGATCTCCCGTGGCAGTGTTCGTGTTCCCCGTGTTTGTTGTGTGTGTTGCGGTACCTCCACCTCCAGCGCGTGTAGGCTCCGGGGTGATTCGCTACCTGGCTACCCTCCAGTTGTTCCTGTCCGACCGAAGAGACCACCCAGTTCTTCGGCGCCGGCTCCTGGAGCTCTGGAGACAGTCAGCTAGCTCCGGACCTACCGCAGCTACGCCACACCACTCTGTCCTGCCGTGCTACCGCAAAACCTCCCGACTTCCAAACCCATCACCTCCGTGAGAACCTCCCGGTCTTTCCCGTGCCTTCCCTTGCACTAACCCTCCTCTGTTGTTTTGTTTTTCTATACCGGTGCAGTCAGCCCGGTCCAGTCCTGCCCTGCCGTAGTGAGTCGCTCCCCTGCCAGTTCCAGTCCAGTCCAGGCGTGAGTTGTACAAGTGACTCGCTCAAAGTCCAGTTCCGGTTTGGGACATTCCGTTCCAGTACCCGATTCCCGTGTGGACCTCCCGGTCCAGTTCCAGTCCAGTCCAGTTCCGGTTTGGGACATTCCGTTCCAGTACCTGATTCCCGTGTGGATCTCCCGGTCCAGTTCAGTCCAGTCCAGTTCCGGTTTGGGACATTCCGTTCCAGTACCTGATTCCCGTGTGGACCACCCGGTCCAGTTCCAGTCCAGTCCAGTTCCGGTTTGGAACAGCCCGTTCCAGAACCTCCAGTCCAGCTCCGGCTTGGAGCAGCCCGCCCCGGGCTTCCAGGCGCAAGACCTTGTATTACTGTGTGTGTTGCCTTTCCTGTACAGTGTTGGGACTACCCCAACACTTAATTTATTAAATACACCCCTTTTGTGAAATCTGTCTCCTGGTCGTTGCACTTGGGTTCGTCCCGTAAACAGATACGTAACAGAACGAACTGGCCAAAAACATGGACCCAGCCGACCTGGAGCAGATTCGGCACGCCTTCTCCTGCCAAACTGCGGTCAGCGACCAACAGGGCCGTCGTCTGGACGACGTGTTGGAAGTGCTGAGGGGCATCACGGAACAAGTTACGCAGCTGTCTCTTCACCAGCCGCTTCCGCGTATTCCATTGGGCCCTACACCGCCCGCACCGGATCCCCCGGCGGACCCTCCTGTGTCCGCTTCATTTCGTGAGCCTCGCGTTCAACATCCTGAGCTATTCCGCGGGGAATTGGGGAAATGTCGCGAATTTCTGATGAAATGCGACATTGTCTTCCGGATGCAGCCCTCCTCCTTCGCCTCCGACCCATGTAAGATCGCGTTCATCATGAGCAGCCTGGGAGGAGGTGCCCTGGAGTGGGCTACATCCATCTGGGATAGCCAAGCCGCGCTCTGCAACAACTTCGCTGCCTTCACCGCCGAGATGCGGCGCGTGTTTGACCACCCTACCTGTGGGCGAGATGCAACTCAGCGCCTACTTCAGGTCCGTCAGGGGAGTCGCAGCGTCGCAGAGATGGCCATCCAATTCCGTACCCTCGCCGCGGAGTCCGGATGGAACGACACCGCCCTTCAGGGGGCTTTCCGCCAGGCACTCAGCGAGGAGCTCAAAGACCAACTAGCCACCCGTGAGGAATCAACCTCCCTCAATAGCCTGATTAGCCTGGCCATAGCAGTCGACAACCGTCTTCGTATCCGGGCCCGTGAGCGTGGGGGGAATCCCGGTCACCTTCCTCATATACGCTCTCACCCTTCTGCTTCTGGATTCAGGGCGGCGTCTGGGGTCTCCGAAGAGGAGCCCATGCAACTGGGCAGAGTTGCGGTCAACTCTGCAGAGCGCCAACGTCGTCAGCGATCCAGGTCTTGCTTCTATTGTGGCAAACCTGGCCACCAGATCGCCTCATGTCCCATCCGCCCAAAAGAATAGGCTCGCCAGTTAAACTGGGCGTACTGACGAGCCCTATCATACCCTGCCATGCAGCCCAGAATCGCCTAGTTTTCAAGGCCACTCTCCTGTGGAGCGACAAGTCCTTAGTTTCGTCGGCTCTCATCGACTCTGGAGCCGACGCCAACTTCTTGGACACCACCTTCGCCCAGAGGGCCGGCATCCCCACGGAGCTTCTACCATCGCCCATTACTGCCTTCGCCTTAGACGGTCGGAGTTTGGGGTTAGTGACCCACTCCACCGTTTCCTTACAGCTTGTCCTCTCCGGCAATCACCGGGAGAGCATTCAACTCCTCCTCATCAATTCCAAACAGTCAACCATAGTTTTAGGGCAGACCTGGCTCCGTCTCCATAACCCACACATCGACTGGCAGGGCGGACGCATCCTGGCGTGGAGTGGCCACTGCCTGGCTAGCTGTCTCCGCTCCGCGCTTCCCCCTCCGGGGTCCAAGAATCCCAGCACCAACCTACCCGAACCCGATATGTCCACCGTTCCCAAACAGTATCACGACCTCAGTCGCACCTTTTCTAAATCACGTGCTCTGTCCCTACCTCCTCACCGCCCGTACGACTGTTGTATTGATCTACTGGCGGGAGCCAAACTTCCGTCCGGCCGTCTCTACAGTCTGTCGGGACCAGAGAAACTCGCCATGGAGGAATATATCCATGAGTCCCTCGCCTCGGGCATCATCCGTCCCTCCTCTTCTCCGGTTGGTGCTGGGTTCTTTTTCGTAGGGAAAAAGGACGGCTCACTACGGCCCTGCATCGACTACCGGGGACTCAATTCCATCACTATCCGCAACAAATATCCTCTCCCCCTCATTAACACTGCTTTTGAACCCCTCTCGCAGGCCGTCATTTTTACCAAGCTCGACCTCCGTAATGCGTACCACCTGGTGCGCATACGGGAGGGGGATGAGTGGAAGACTGCCTTCAATACCCCGTTGGGCCACTATGAGTACCTGGTGGTCCCTTTCGGCCTTACTAACGCCCCGGCAGTCTTCCAGGGCATGGTAAATGACGTACTGCGAGACCTGTTGGGTAAGACTGTTTTTGTTTACATTGACGATATTTTGATTTTTTCCAAGTCCCCTCAGGAGCACATTCTCCATGTCCGGGAGGTTCTCCAGCGGCTCCTCGAGAACCAGCTCTTCGTAAAGGCGGAGAAATGCGCCTTCCACGTCTCTTCAGTCCCGTTCCTCGGCTTCATTATTGAGGAGGGCAGTATCCGGGCGGATCCGGTCAAAGTCAAGGCGGTGACGGAATGGCCCCAACCCACCTCTCGTAAGCACCTACAACAATTCCTTGGTTTTGCTAATTTCTATCGTCGTTTTATCCGAAATTACAGTATCATTGCTGCCCCCCTTACCAAACTTACCTCCACTACTTTTTCTTTCTGTTGGAATCCCGAAGCCCAGCGTGCTTTTGAACAGCTCAAAACACGGTTTTCCTCAGCCCCTATTCTTTGCCACCCTGATCCCTCCCGCCAATTTACGATTGAGGTGGACGCCTCCGACACCGGCGTGGGGGCCATTCTGTCCCAACGTGCCGCCTTGGACAACAAGCTCCATCCCTGTGCCTTTTTCTCCCGGAGGCTGTCCTCCGCTGAGCGAAATTATGATGTCGGGGATCGGGAGCTTCTTGCCATTAAGCTGGCTCTTGAGGAGTGGCGCCACTGGCTGGAGGGGGCAGGTACCCCCTTTGTTGTTTTAACTGACCACCAGAATTTAATTTATTTAAGGTCTGCCAAAAGGCTGAATGCTAGACAGGCTAGGTGGTCACTTTTCTTTGCCCGGTTTAATTTTTCTTTGTCCTATCGCCCCGGTTCCCGCAATATTAAGGCGGATGCCTTATCCCGTGTGTTTTCCCTTCCCTCCAGTCCTGCTGACCCCGAAACCATTCTTCCAGCGTCCTGTATGGTGGCTGCGGTCTCCTGGAGGATTGAGGAGATCGTGAGGTCCGCCCAGACTTCCCACCCTGACCCCCGTAATAACCCTAACCCCTCCCTGTTTGTTCCCGACTCCGTCCGCTCCCAGGTCCTTGAGTGGGTTCACGCCTCCTACCTGGCGTGTCACCCAGGTGTTGCCAGGACGACCGCCCTCGTCAGGAGGAGCTTTTGGTGGCCCACCCTCAAGGAGGATACCCGTGCCTTTGTCCTGGCCTGCTCTGTATGCGCCAGGAGCAAGGCTTCCCACCAGCCTCCCTCTGGTCATCTCCTTCCCCTCCCTGTCCCGGGCCGTCCTTGGAGCCACATTGGGGTGGATTTTGTAACCGGTCTGCCGTTGTCAGAGGGCAACTCTGTCATTCTGACAATTGTGGATCGGTTCTCCAAGGCGGTTCACTTCATTCCCCTCCCCAAGCTCCCGTCCGCCCTCGAAACGGCGGAGCTCCTGGTGGTACATGTGGTCAGGCTGCACGGGATCCCCTCCGATATTGTGTCGGATCGTGGGCCCCAATTCTCCTCCCAGGTCTGGAAGGCGTTCTGTGTAGCCCTGGGGGCCTCGGCCAGTCTTTCGTCTGGCTTCCATCCCCAGTCGAACGGCCAGGCAGAGAGGGCGAACCAGGACCTGGGGGCCGCCCTGCGGTGCGTCACGGCTCGCAACCCCGCCTCCTGGAGCCGTTTCCTTCCCTGGGTGGAGTACTCTCACAACTCCCTTAAGAGTACCTCCACCGGGTTATCCCCTTTCGAGTGCTCGTTAGGGTACCAACCCCCTCTCCTGTCGGTCCAGGAGGCCGAGGTAGCAGTCCCCTCTGTCAAGGCCCACATCCTCAAATGCAAGCGCATTTGGAGGCTTGCACGCACCGCACTCCTACGTTCCAATTCCCGGTCACAGCGTCTGGCGGACCTGCACAGGACCGCAGCCCCCAAATACAGGGCCGGTCAGCAGGTCTGGTTGTCCACGTCCAACATTTCCCTTCCCTCCTCCTCTAAAAAGCTTCGGCCCCGGTTCATTGGTCCCTTCCCTGTTGTACGTCTTGTTAACCCTGTTTCCGTCAAGCTCTCCCTCCCTGCCTCCCTCAAAGTTTACCCCGTTTTTCATGTTTCCCAAATCAAGCCTGTCGCCTCCAGCCCCCTCAGTGCCCCTACCCTCCCTCCTCCTCCTGTCCGGGTCATCAACAACGCCCCGGCCTATACGGTGGACCGCATCATCGACATCCGCCGTAAGGGTCGGGGTTTCCAATACCTCGTGGACTGGGAGGGGTATGGTCCTGAGGAGCGGTCATGGCTCCACAAGGGCCTCATCCTGGATCAAACACTAATCCAGGATTTCCACAGTCGCTTCCCATCCAAGACCAGGCCGCCAGGTACGCCAGGTGGCGTACGTTGAGGGGGGGGTACTGTAATGTTCCGCTCCCTTCCTGTCCGTTTTCCGTGTTTTCCTGTTTTCCCTCCGTGTCATGTTGGATCCCTTTGTCCGTGTTTTCCCCGCTGCCGCGGACTAGGCGTGTCCTTCCCTGTCTTGTTCGTCTGGTTGTTTTGTCTTACTTCCGCCTTTCACTCCCTCCCCCTCGTTGCATGCATTTCCTCACCTGGTGTCTTGTAATCACTCCCGGTTTATGTTCACACCTGTATCGTATTTTGTCTCGTTAGTTAGCTCTATATAGTCTTTCGGCTGGCTGCCAGTCGGCGCCAGTTCGTTAACTATCATCACTTGGTGTAGTGCTTGACTCGTTATCTGGTCTCCCTGCTTAAACTATTCGCGTAGTTGTGGAATGTGTTTCCCGTGCAGCGTATAGTCCCTCGCAAAGCTACGGATTGGTAGTTTACCTCCCGCACAATTTCCTGTCATAATTGTGTAGCTAACTTGTTTCCCTTCTCCTCCATCTAACCCTGCACCCGATCTCCCGTGGCAGTGTTCGTGTTCCCCGTGTTTGTTGTGTGTGTTGCGGTACCTCCACCTCCAGCGCGTGTAGGCTCCGGGGTGATTCGCTACCTGGCTACCCTCCAGTTGTTCCTGTCCGACCGAAGAGACCACCCAGTTCTTCGGCGCCGGCTCCTGGAGCTCTGGAGACAGTCAGCTACCTCCGGACCTACCGCAGCTACGCCACACCACTCTGTCCTGCCGTGCTACCGCAAAACCTCCCGACTTCCAAACCCATCACCTCCGTGAGAACCTCCCGGTCTTTCCCGTGCCTTCCCTTGCACTAACCCTCCTCTGTTGTTTTGTTTTTCTATACCGGTGCAGTCAGCCCGGTCCAGTCCTGCCCTGCCGTAGTGAGTCGCTCCCCTGCCAGTTCCAGTCCAGTCCAGGCGTGAGTTGTACAAGTGACTCGCTCAAAGTCCAGTTCCGGTTTGGGACATTCCGTTCCAGTACCCGATTCCCGTGTGGACCTCCCGGTCCAGTTCCAGTCCAGTCCAGTTCCGGTTTGGGACATTCCGTTCCAGTACCTGATTCCCGTGTGGATCTCCCGGTCCAGTTCAGTCCAGTCCAGTTCCGGTTTGGGACATTCCGTTCCAGTACCTGATTCCCGTGTGGACCACCCGGTCCAGTTCCAGTCCAGTCCAGTTCCGGTTTGGAACAGCCCGTTCCAGAACCTCCAGTCCAGCTCCGGCTTGGAGCAGCCCGCCCCGGGCTTCCAGGCGCAAGACCTTGTATTACTGTGTGTGTTGCCTTTCCTGTACAGTGTTGGGACTACCCCAACACTTAATTTATTAAATACACCCCTTTTGTGAAATCTGTCTCCTGGTCGTTGCACTTGGGTTCGTCCCGTAAACAGATACGTAACAGTATCTCTCCCATTCATTCTGTTGAAGCCAGCATTCTCTGCCCAATTTGCCCAAATCCCCACCCTTTCCACCATTCTTTTCCATATCATGGAGGCCCCTATAGAGCTCCGTAGTCCCGCCCACTTTGGTGACAAACTTGTGGTGCCACTTTTCGGAAAAAATATAATGGAAGTCAATGGACTGAAAAAGTTTTTTTTCCTATATTCGGGCAGCTAGACGTTCAAAACACCATAGAGAGGGGTTGTCATATTTTTTAATAATTTATAAAATTGGTCATTTTAAATTATGTCCAACAAATAAACAACAAGAGCGTTTTCAAAAAAACAACCAAGATGACTACAACATCCGGTCTACTAACTTGCTCACACTGCTGAAGTGAAAGCCAATAAAGCTGACACTTTCGACATGGCCAGACTGATAGTCATTCTCGCCCTTGGTGATACTCTTAGTTTCACTTCCATAATAAGACAAAGTGATAGCCATTTTCGCTAGCAGAGCGGCCGGTAGCTACTTCCATAATAAGTTACAAGAGCAGACCAAGTGATAGCCATTTTTCGCTAGCAGAGCGGCTGCCCGTTAGCTACTGCGTTAGCTAGCAAAAGCGGGAGCAGGCGATGTACGATTCTGGGTAGTATAGTTATGTTTCTCAAACTGCATATCTCAAAATTAATTATACGATTCAAATTTGATTTAAACGCGGTGGTGAGTATATAATGGACTTTGTATCACATATATGTCAAAGTTTGGTCCATACGATGGCATAGTATCATCATAAGGGTGACTAGGGGTGTCACGATACCGATTCGAAATCGAAAATCGATCGAAATGAGCGTTCGCGATTCTCCAAGTTTTTTTTTCCTCTCCACCCCCGCTCCCCGCGCGCTCTTCTTAGCCTTTCATGTGATGGGTAAAATGTAAAAAAAAAGTAGCCTACTTAGCCATCTCTAATGTAAGCGTTTCCGACAAAACGAAACTTGACGCCTTCCACTGCATTTTGTTCGTCCACGCAGGCGTGCGTTCGAAGAAAAAAAAAACAACGATATTTCAAAGAAGACACAGCTGCTAGTTAACATTAGTTACCGGTAGCCTGCATTACTTTTTGACACACCATGGCCACTGCCGGAGTCGGAGATGGAGAAACAGAACTGGAAAATCCTCCTGCTTCCCTCAAGTCACCGGTGTGGCAACATTTTGCCTTCCCCGTGAGTTATATAAACAACGAATGCCTCATTGAAAAAAAAACAACAGTTTGTCGGCTATGCTACACGCGAGTACCATACGCCACCTCAGGCAACACGTCAAATATGGCAGGACACATTCGCAGGCATCACAAAGAAATAGATTTGACTGGGAAAAAAACATTGACACAGGCAACTCAAATGACAACCCAAATGACAGTTGTCAGGGCATGAAAAAAAACGTGTAAATAGTTAATAGCGTGGTACATGTTCAACTGTTTATTATTTCAGATATTAGTTTGTTAAAGCTCTTAACTGTTCAAAGAATGTGAACATGCTCATCTTTTTAAAGAAGAATTTGAAAATGTAAATGACCGTTGTCAGGGCATAAAACCAATGTGTAAATTGTTAATAGCGTGGTAAATGTTCAACTGTTTATTCTAGAGTCTAGTTTTGATAAAGCTCTTAACTGTTTAGCTGTGTTTAAATATTCTCATATTTTTGTTATTATTTATAATTGTTATTATTCAAATAAAAGTTACTTATTGAGAAACAAGTATTTTTCTTTACAAATCAAGACTCGATAGTCTAACAATGGCATAGCCATTAGTTAGACTATAGTGCTGGGGAAAAAAATTGTGCTGAAAAAAAATCGAGAATCGAATCGTGACCTTAAAATCGAAAGTCAAATCGAATCGCGGATTTGGAGAATCGTGACACCCCTAGGGTGACTGAAAGATTCCGAAGTGGGGCAGGTAATGGCTTCCGCCAGTCTTCCGGGACCAGCCAGGGATGGGGGGGGGCGGGACTACGGAGCTCTATAGAGTACTCAAGTGACTACGTCACGCTGGTTTCGGAAGTAAGTTACCCATTCATTTAGAGCATAGACATTAACTAAAGCTTACTTTTAAACCATTTCTACTGATTATGTCTTACCGTCAATTTCCCGGATTGTTCAATATAATGCCCGTTCGCAAACTATGTAGTTTTTCTGGACCAGCTTCGAGTATATTTATACTCCCATCTGCCCAAGAATTTCCAGACAGACGAGATGATGATATCTTATTGGGCAAGAACCACCCATGCGTTGCAGTACTGGATATGCAGTCCGTTAAAGTGGACTACAAGTCGAACTACAATGATTAATGCATTACTTTAAAATATAAAAATTTGAACATGTGATATATGGTCTATATCCTTGTACCACACAGGCTAATCCAGGAACGTTGCGGCTCATTCTGTAAATCAGATTTCAAGAAATATTTGATAGTCTCCGAAGGCCATTCTATTCTTCCATAGGGAATTTACTTCCGAAACCAGACTCCACCCACGACTGACTTACTCACTTAAGTACTCTATATAAGAAAATCTCTGGCCAGTTTGCACCATTTACTTAAGGATTGTGGGTAGCCCCTGCAGCTAATCACAATCACGGCTCATTTGCTTCACTCACAGTGTCCGTCGTGGTCCAAAAATCACGGCGCCCAGCAGTATGAGAATGTCAACTGAGTAGATGATACAGTTGTCTAAAGAAACGTAACGTTATAGTATAGTCTTTTCCTTAGAACCTAGCAAGTTAGCTAATTACAATCATAATTTAAGTAAATAAGTGATTAGCAAATGTGTTTTGGTGAATAAAGCTATATTTTGAATAATCTGTCCTGGTTTTGTAATTCATAATTGCAGAAAGATTTTAAACTATAACTATTTGACAAAATATGTTTTGAATATCTTAAAGGCCCACTCAGTCATTTCGGTTGCTAATCAACAAAAATTATGTGCATGACAACTTTAAGTGGCAACTATAACATTAGTTCGGTGGTTCAGCTGGGCAATGAAAATGCAAACAATAAGCGAAGTTGCTTTTGTCCTAACCGATGCTTCCTCCAGTGCTAGCTAGTCCAAGCTATGACAACCTGCTGGATTGTGCAAAAGGCTTTTGGTAGCCTATTAGTATAGTGAAAAATGAAGCACCTGAAATCTACTCCCCAAAACTGTAACGTTAGCTAAGGTTACAGATTATTCTCTCTTCAACTGTAACGTTAAATCAGTTCCCTGACCGACGATTATTTGCAGTTAGTTAGCTTACGTGAGCTATCTTATCTAGCTAGCTTGTTGCTTAGATAAATATATTAAGTTTAATTAATATGCAATTTGAGTTTAATGGAGCAGATGAGAACATTTGTAAGGTAACTCATCCAACCATTCGCTCGTCCGCATTTGCCAGAAGACAATTATTATTTATTTATTTTTACTTATTTTTACAGGATGAACGTCTTATGGATTTCCTTGTAGTAATGTCACATTCAAAGAATTTGACGTGGTCTATGAAAAGCTTGCACGAGTTCACCATTACTGGAAGTCAAGCATTCTGCTACTGCTTTTATGGCCCCCGTGCCGAAATCTGACTGCCTGTCAGAATTTGACAACCCCCCGCGTGCACGCGCGCCCACTCTGCATTATTACTTTCTTTGTGACTCTGCTCCTTCTCCTTTCGCGATTTCCGACTAATATCTTCCTTCTTTCGATGGATGATTGGACCATTTTGTGTCACTGTCCGTACAGATAGCCTACTATTTTCTCATTTGAAATGCTCGATTTTTGTGGCGTTCCGGCATAATTTAAGCAGCATAATTTGCAAGAATCAGTAGCCTAGGCCTTACGTTTAAAGCAGATAAATGCATGTAAAGTAGGCTAGTGAAACGGCATTAACGTAGGCTAGTGAAACATAAAACAATCGCAGTTTGACAGCTACAAGCCCTGGGAACACGATTCTTCGTTAAGGTTAATGTAGACATATTAGTAGGCCTACAGGACAGAATTATGCATAGGCTACTTTATTGTTTATGTAGCCTACTTTAGGCGTTTCATTAGGCACCAATAGAGTTTAATTTGGCACAGATACTGAATTTATTTTTCACTGAGGTAGTATAACATAGGGGATTTTAACCCGTATCCCCAAATCTTCTTTGAAATATGAGTATGTGTTCATATATGTAGATACTAATAATACATTAATATTTTAAGGATAGAGATTCAGATTCAATCTGACCCCTTGTTGTCAGATATGCTTTGTCAGTATACAGAAGAAATGTTTTTGAGGGTGTAGAGTAGAGGTCCAGATGTTACACCGCAGTGATTGAAGGGTTTCTTCTCCTGACTTATTTTTCCATAGAGTTCAATAGGAAAATTTGTCCGGAGAAACAACCCTTCAAGTTATCCATCCATAACTACTGCATAGCTGGCAGCAGATGGTTTGAGGCTTGTTTGATACGTCAGACCCTTGATGACTTAGAGCCATTTAGCCAACCATACTGTTCCAGTGTAATTTACAGCTAATTCTAGTCCCACCTCCCAATTCCCATAGAGATCCGTTCAAATGCAGAGAGGTGATAGCCTAGTATCGCTTGTAGGAGTACCAGAAAATAATATATCAAGAGTCTTTCGATATTGTTGGGTCACAGGCATCAGGAAGTCATGGCATGCGAAGGATATGCGACCAAATATTAAAAATGATTACTTAAACTGTCCAATATTTTTTGATGCCCGAAAATGGGGGGGACTATGTAGGCCTACAAAAGGTTCTATAATTTATAAACGGTTCATCCGATATGGATGAAAAAACCCTCAGCTGACAGTCTGCATTTCAACCTCATTGTCATTGTATCCTTTCAAACCCAAAGTGCGAGAGTACAGAACCAAAATAACAAAAAATGTGTCACTGTCCAATGAATTATGGTGCTCAATGTATGAACAAAACATTTTGAGGGTGTAGGCTACAGTAGAGGACCAGATGTGTCACCACAGCATAATGCTGTCCTGGACATTGTCTACATTGAACTTAACGAAGAATCGTATTCCCAGGCCTTGTAGCCTAGCTGTCAAACTGCGATTATTTTATGTTCCACTGGCCTACGTTAATGCCGTTAAAAAAAAAAAAAAAAAACGATAGCCTGCTTTACATGGATTTTATCCGCTTTTAACGTAGGCTAGGCTGATTCTTGCAAAGTATGCTGCTTAAATTATGTCAGAACTCCACGAAAATCGAGCATTTCAAATGAGAAAAAGAGTAGGCTATCTGTACGGACAGCGACACAGAATGGCTTGATCATGCACCGAAAGAAGGAAGATATTAGTCGGAAATCGCGAAAGGAGAAGGAACAGAGTCGCAAAGAAAGTAATAATGCAGAGTGGGCGCGCGTGCACGCGAGGGGTTGTCAAATTCTGACAGGCAGTCAAATTTTGGCACAGGAGCCAGAAAAGCATTAACCAGCATTATAATTCCAGTAGCTAAATGGTGAACTCATGCAAGCTTTTCATAAACCACGTCAAATTCTTCGAATGTGACATTGTTGGCACACTAGGCTACAAGGAAATCCATAAGACGTTCAACCTTACAGGAAAACAAAATCTTCGTCTTTTCATAAAAATGAATATATTTAGCCTAATTTATCTGATTAATCAGATAGCTAGATAGGCTATAGTAGGCTACCCGAGCTGATCAAAGATCAAACTTTTTTCAAACTATTTAGCTAAGGTTAGTGAACTGATTCAGTAGCCTAGCCATACTGTATTTTATTCAGCAAAGTAGCCTATACTGATCTTCTTAACGTTACCTAACCGTCTGGCATGCTAGCTAGATCACCAAGCTAACACTTAGTAGGCTACTAACTACACTCATAAAATGTAAGTGCGAATGCGAGTGCCAGTGCGAATGCGATTGCGAATGCCAGTGCGAATGCGACTGCGAATGCCAAAGTGACTGCGAGTGCCAACGCGAATGCAACTGCGAGTGCTAGTGCAAGTGCACAAGTAGGAGGGAGAAAAGGAAAACACGGGGTGGACTGTGAGACAATAGGAAATGTGCCTCACATTAGCACAACAACAGATGGAAGACAGGAGGCAGTTGGTGGAACTGGACTGTGAATGGACAGGAGATGGCAGAGGTAAGTGACAGATCAGGAAGTGAGATGGGAGGAATTGAAGCTGATGGAGGGAAGGATGATGTTTGGAATATTGCAGGCCAACGGTCAAATAATAATAGACGAAAATGGAAAAAACAGAAACAGCAAATTGGAAATTTCAGCGCAGAAGAAACTAATAGTGAGTGAAGTGTTATAGAAACAGCAAGGCAGAGTGAGGAATATAAAGTGAACATTAAACTTTCTCAAGACGGTGCATCGTTTGGTGAGTGGAACCCAATTCAGCTAACAAAATCAATAAACCGGTTGCTGGGTGAGGTTAAGATTGCTAAAATATTACGAAATGGATTATTGTTGATTTTTTGTAGGGATAAAGCGCAACAAAGGAAAGCCATACGGCTGAATGAGATAGATGGTAAGAGAGTGCAGTGTTCACTGTTTGAAGATAGAAAGTTGATCCGAGGAGTCATTTCAGGAATACCTACAGTTGTGTCAGTTGAACAAATTAAAGATAATGTGGTAGGTGCAAAAGTGTTGGAAGCAAAACGTCTGAAAATAACTAGAAATCGAGAGAGATGCGATAGCCTGTCCATCATGATCAATTTCGATGAGCCTAGACTACCATGCAAAGTATATATGGGTTACATGAGCTATGAGGTTACGCCATATATTCCTCCACCGCTGAGATGCTTCAAGTGCCAAAAATATGGTCATGTAAGCAGCAGTCTGCAAAGGCAAGCAAAGATGTGGTAGATGTGCAGGAGAACATTAATATGGGAAATGCGGAGAAGGAGCTAAATTGAAGTGTTGCAACTGTGGAGGAGAGCATAGCTCAGCCTATCGAGGGTGCGACGTTAGCAAGAAAGCAGCAGAGGTACAGAGAGTTAAAGTCTCCCAGGGGATTACATATTCAGAGGCAGTGAAGAAAGTGTCCAGGCAGGCAGAGGTTACTAAACCAGTGGGAGCAGAGAGTAACAACAGACCCTGTGGGGGATGTGACAAATTTGCTGTAAAGGAAGATGCGCTAATAGTGGGCAAGAGTGAGTTTGTGTTGTCTATGGTAGATGTGATAAATTGCTCAGCACAGACAGACAGGAAGAGGGAAAAAATCAAGATTATAGTGAAATCAGCTGAGAAATACCTTGGGATTAAAGGGCTAAAATGGGAAGCAGTGGAAGAAACGTTAAGCGGAGAAACTTTAAACACGCAATCACGGGCTGGTGGCTCTTCATGGTCTTAGTTATTCTACAATGGAATGCAAGAAGCCTTATTGCCAAAGGACAAGAATTTAAAAAATTTGTTTCAAATTTATCAGACAAGCCTCATGTAATATGTATCAGATCAAAAACGTCTACGACGTAAAAAAAAGTCAAGTTACTCATGCATAGCCTACATAGCGCTGTCCATAAGTTCTTAATTCCAACTTGCAAAAACTAGGCCTGCCTTTAAAAGTCTTGATATCAAAATGTGGCCAAGTTACAACTAACAATATTGCCTATTGTAGCTCACGCTAAATAAACTAGCTCTATTCCAAAGCAATGCTATCCAAACTTTCCTAAATTATTTAATGCAATTTGGCCCTGTGTTTCTTCATCTTTGCATGTGAAAAGATTGTGCCTCATGGAACAACATATGATTTCAATGAATGTTTTTAGCAGTTGATGAATAATTACACTCCAGCAAGGATATGGTTGTACTTTGTTTATATAAGTTTACTTTAGAAAATGTACAGGTTTTAAAATGTTAACTGCTGCTACAGCATTGTTTACAATTCACAAACAGACATTTATATGAAGAAACATCATGTACAATAGAGAAAGGGGTGATGAATAAATAAATGCAGATAAAAATGAGTAATATTTTTACCTAGAAAATAGCGTACATAAAGCATTTTTACAAACGTATCCAGACATGTTTGTGGGTCAGATGGTGGCAAATAAGTAATAGTACCAATTTTCTTAACATAATAGTATTTATGATATTTGCAAACAGAATTTTGTGAACACAAGGATATCTATGCTCTGTTGGACCCCACAGGTTTTGATAGAAATCCAAATAAATAAATCAATAAATACATAATAATAATAATTATAATAATAATAATACATTTTATTCATTCTGTGCTTTTCATAGACCCAAAGCAGTGGATGCAGACAATTGTTCAAACATGCCCTACAGTGTAGTAATTTTTCTGTTTAATTTCTAAGTGCAACACATCTGAATCAGAGTATTTCCACTATAAATTATTTTCATTTTGCAGTTTGATGTGGCACATACAGTTTCACTGACCACATTCTCTTGAGATGGTAAGATGAAGAAACACAGGGCCAAGTTGTATTAAATAATTTAGGAAAGTTTGGATAGCATTGCTTTGGAATAGAGCTAGTTTATTTAGTGTGCGCTACGATAGGCAATATTGTTAGCTGTAACGTGGCCACATTTTGATATCAAGACTTTTAAAGGCAGGCCTAGTTTTTGTAAGTTGGAATTAAGAACTTATGGACAGCGCTATGTAGGCTATGCATGAGTAACTTGGCTTTTTTTACGTCGTAGACGTTTTTGATCTGATATCACTTATTTTTTTATAGCTAACTAATGATGAATAATGCTTGAAGATAAACACGGAGAGAGACATGCATTCCAAAGAAATGTATGCAGACATTCGCATAACCATAACGCCCTCTATTGACAAGAATGAGAACAGTTATCCTATTACAGATACCACACAATTACATTAAAAGAGTTTGTAGATGAGCAGTATTTAATGTGTAATGAAATACAATGAGCAGCACCACCTGAGCTATGGATCATGAAGAAGCATGTAAATTAATGAACCAAGTCTACATGGAGACATGCATGCACAATGGGGTACACGCAAACACATTCTAGCTGAAAGACATACAGCCTAAATAGCTAGTACAGCCTAAATAGTTTGCATCAGTAAAATATGGAAATACAGTTTTAAAATAGGGCTATTAGTATTCTATGAACTACATTTAACGTTAGGCTATTCAACACTGGATTGCCGGATGCGTAACTCAAACATTCCAAGTGTGGGCTACGAGCGAGCTAGTGAGTTCATAAGCACAGCAGAGTTAGGCTATTCAACACTGGATTGCCGGATGCGTAACTCCAACCTTCCATGTGTGGGCTACGACCTAGCGAGCGAGCTAGTGAGTTTCTGCACAGCAGAGTTTTTTTTCCGGTAGTGTAGAACGTTACCTGCGGGAAATGTTTTGGTACCGGACAGCTAGGTTTAGTTTAGTTTTCTGTAGTGCAATGAATGTAGGCTATAATGCATATTGATTCACTTTGTAGTAGCCTAGCTTATTTCTGCTTCCTGACGAGAAGCAGGAAGTAACGTTGGCGAACAAGCTTAATTGGACAACGCATATTTCCCACGAATCTTACCCAGAAAGAAAACAGTAGATACTACTAAGAAAGTACATACCAGAGATTATTCTTCATATTATTATTATTATTATTATTATTATAATTAAAAGTGTTTGCAGTAAGCTACATTATCAGCAGAGTAGCGTAGATTAGAGCCACATTCGGACACTATTTTTATTTTATTTTAAAGTGACTAACCATGAATCAAATATGTTTGGGGAATTGGCGGTTTATAAATCCAATCTCTTAAAGGCTTGCAGCTTAAAAGAGGCTATCATCAATTCTTAATGTAGGCTATTATCGTAAATTCTTAATTATCCTAGTAGTTACTTTTATGGTGACCTTGTGTTATGTGTGAAAAGGATAAAGTGAACAGAGCTGAAGTGAAGAAATGAATGAATAAAGAAATGTTGGCCGAGGCAAGGGGTTTCCACAGTCAGTCAGTCATGACCGCAAGAGCAGAGTGTAACACCCTCCCCAAACCAGACAAGAGCTAGCGTCCGGTTTGGGGAGGGTGTGATATAGTACAAGTGAAATACAAATGAAACATTGAACAGTTAATATTGGAAACCTCTTTTGCCTTTGCAATAAAAATACATTAATGTGTCAATGTGAAAATAATAACAGTCTAAGAAATGAAAAGTACTTAACAGTTGCACATTGTTTTTGTGGAAAATACACATGTGCCCTGCTGGGCTCGAACCCACAATCCACTGTGTGAGAGACTGCAGTTCTAACCACTAAGCCACAGTAGCTTCTTGGAAAGCATGAAGCCATTAGCTACATTCACATTATAAAACATTAGTAAGAAGCGTTTTTATTGGACGATAAGCTTTATGAGCAGGTATACGGACCATACCCTCAAACAGGGACGGACTGGGACTAAAAAATGGCCCTGGACTTTTTGACCCAGACCGGCCCACCACAACCGGCCCGCAGATACTCCACCGCCCCCGCCCCGTCAAGTTTGCAGCTGCACTATCCTGAACCTGGATGAATAATTAGAATTAATTAGTATAATACTATAACTAACAGTATAATGTTAATATAATAGTAGAATATTAATATACACTACTGCTCAAAGGTTTGGGGTCACTGAAAATGTTTTATGTTTTTGAAAGAAATTGATACTTTGTATTGGATTTCAATAAAATGATTAATATAAGGTTAAAGTGTGGACTGTCAGCTTTAATTTGAGGGTATTTTCATCCATATCGGATGAACCGTTTAGAAATGACAGCACCTTTTGTACATAGTCCCCCCCATTTTCGGGCATCAAAAAATATTGGTCAGTTTAACATAATGTAGAACAAAGTAATATTTTTAAATATTTGGTCGCATATCCTTTGCATGCCATGACTTCCTGATGTCTGTGACTTATCAACATCATCAGAGTCTGGATATCTTATTTTCAGGTTGTCTGACAAGCGATACAAAAACTCTTTGCATTTATATGGATCTCTATGGGAATTGGGGGGTGGGACTAGATTCAGCTGTAAATTATGCTAATACAGTATGGAACACATTTGTTGGCTTAATGGCTTTAAGTCATAAAGGGTCCAAGGTATCAAATGAGCTTCAAACCACTGTGCTGCTGCCAGATATGCAGTAGATACTACAAGATTGTTTCTCCTGAATATTTTTTCCATTGAGTTCAACAGGAAAATTAATCAGGAGAAACAATTCGGCAGTGGTGTACGATTTATGGACATGTGTAGCTAGCTTACCAATGACCCAGTTGTAATTGTGGTTGTTCTAGCTAACGTTAAGCATCTCTCTTGTGATAGCAAAAAAATAGCCAGCTAGCCAAACCTAGCTTATCTTATCCCTATCGTCTTCTGCCTTACCGGTTCAGCTTCAAGGCCTTGATTAGTTGAACTTGTGTTGTCGTCGCTGTGCTCAGTGGGCTGCTGCAGTCCTGAAATATCGTTGTCGTCCTCCTCCTCCCCTCTGCTGCCAATTTCACTACTAGGCTGAGGCTGGGAAGATTCTGCTAGCGCTGGGCCCAGCAACCCTGTCATCTGCAGCAGTGGCAGTGCTGCTGCTGCGGCCACTAACGTTAACATAATTTGTTATTTTAAAACACTTGGCTGCACCTGACTCAAGTGATTTTAATTTCTTTTGTCTAAGCTTTTCAGCCCCACCTTTCCGTTTTTTACCCTTTTGTTCCATGTTGCGACAATTTTTTCCGAAGTTGAACCATACGATCTATGAGTTGAACTATCGATGATGACTTTGGATGTTACTGATCTCGCGCCCTGGCGCTCAGGTGACGTAATGGAGTGGACCAAAATAATTGGCTGGGGGGCAGGGGGGAGACTGACAAATTTGAAGGATTTTTCGGGATACAGAAATATCAGATGTGACGTAAACCCCTCTGCCAAAAGTAATGGGCCGGCAGCCCACTCGTCTGGGCCGGCCAGTTAGAACCACACATCAGTTTTTTTTTTTTTTTTTTTGCGTTGCATCGAACGGCCCCAATTGTCCATCAGCCCACCGGGAAAACTCCCGGTACTCCAGATGGCCAGTCCGCCCCTGCCCTCAAATAATAATTCTCCCCATTGGATAACATTGCGACGGAGGCAGGCAGTTTGGCAGGAAAATGGGAAGAAGAAGAAGCGGAAGAGGAAGGAGAAAAACTGCAAAATAACCCAAGTTTGGGGCTTTATTGTGTGGATGTATGAAGTTGTATCTGAATGCTGTGTGGTTACATGAGATCAGAACATGCAGAAGTTAATGTTTTTAAGGGCTAAGAGTCTATGATCATTGTGGTTACTTCTGTAGGAAACCCTGAAAAGTGCCAAACTCTCGGTGCTGTATAGGTATGGGGCTTGCCCCACCAAGCCGTAACTTGGCGGATGGCATACCTGCCATCCCAAACAAAAGACTCTTCATATCTTATTTTCAGGTACTCTCACAAGCGATACTATAACCTCTCTGCATTTGAATAGATCTCTATGGGAATTGGGCAGTGGGACTAGAGTAAGTAAATTACACGGGAATAGTATGGAACATTAAATATCTTTTCTTTGTACTGTTTTCAAATTTATGTAAAAGAGAATTTACAACTCACTGCTTTCTGCTTTTATGTGCATTTTAAACACTGTCCCAACTTTTTTGTTTTGAATGTTTCAAATTACACTATATGCAATTCGGATTATCCAAACAAAAATGTTCTGTGCTATCAACAGTTAGGAGGAGGATCAGAAACTAAAACTAAAAAGAATTCATGATCATTTTTATTTTATTTCAGTTAGTTTTGGAACACTACATTACAGTTTTAGTTTAGTTTTATTTTTATTTTAGTTAACTAAAATGTTTTTTTGATTTTAGCTTAAGTTTCAGTTTCAGTTAACTGTAATAACCTTGATGCTTTGGGTCATTGTCCATTTGGAAGAGCCATTTGCGACCAAGCTTTAACTTCCTGGCTGATGTCTTGAGATGTTGCTTCAATATATCCACATAATTTTTCTTCCTCATGATGCCATCTATTTTATGAATTGCACCAGTCCCTCCTGCAGCAAAGCACCCCCACAACATGATGCTGCCTCCCCCGTGCTTCACGGTTGGGATGGTGCTCTTTGGCTTGCAAGCCTCACCCTTTTTCCACTAAACATAACGATGGTCATATGGCCAAACAGTTCAATTTTTGTTTCATCAGACCAGAGGACATTTATCCAAAAAGTAAGATCTTTGTCCCCATGTGCAGTTGCAAACTGTAGTCTGGCTTTTTTATGGTGGTTTTGGAGTAGTGGCTTCTTCCTTGCTGAGCAGCCTTTCAGGTTATGTCGATATAGGACTTGTTTTACTGTGGATATAGATACTTTTGTACCTGTTCCCTCCAGCATCTTCACAAGGTCCATTGCTGTTCTGGGATTGATTTTCACTTTTCGCACTAAAGAACGTTAATCTCTAGGAGACAGAACGCGTCTCCTTCTTGAGCAGTATGGTGGCTGTATGGTCCAATGGTGTTTATACTCACGTACTATTGTTAGTACAGACGAACGTGGTACCTTCAGGTGTTTGGAAATTGCGGATGATGTACCAGACTTGTGGAGGTCCACAATTTTCTTTCTGAGGTCTTGGCTGATTTCTTTTGATTATCCCACGATGTCAAGCAAAGAGGCACTGAGTTTGAAGGTAGGCCTTAAAATACATCCAGGTACACCTGACTCAAATAAGGTCAGTTAGCCTATCAGAAGTTTCTAAAGCCATGACATCATTTTCTGGAATTTTCCAAGCTGTTTAAAGGCACAGTCAACTTAGTGCATGCAAACTTCTGACCCACTGGAATTGGGATATAGTGAATTAAAAGTGAAATAATCTGTGTCATGCACAACGTAGATGTCCTAACTGACTTGCCAACACTATAGTTTGCTAACATGAAATCTGTGGAGTGGTTAAAAATGAGTTTTAATGACTTCAACCTAAGTGTATGTAAACTTCCGACTTCAACTGTATATCTGCCCCAAACACTATGAAGGAGGGCACTGTATATGGTTCCTTTAGTTATGTGGTTACAGGTAGTGGGTTGGATAAGCTGTGACTACCAATGAGTGCCATGCTATTTGTACTTAACGTTCTCACAAACACGTGCCGATTATATGTATAGCTACAGCTTAGTCACAACGTCACCAAACCATGACAAATACAACGTATTTAAACAACATTGTAACAACGTTGTCACAACGTCACCCAAGTACGTCTGAAATTATAAACGATATGTGTATTTGTACAACGTTCACAACGTTGCCCAATCATGTCAGAAATTACAAATATACAACGTATTTGTACAACGTTTGTAACCACATTTGTTACAACTTTGTAACCACGTCACCTCGACACCAACAAATCCATAACTTTAACACAACGTTGTCACAACGTCGTCACGTGGTAATGTCACGACCAACCTTGTCACAACCTTCTGGCAACGTTGTCACAATGTCCTGTGTTTGTAGGGTAACGTTAGCTAGCTAACGTTCACGTAACTTGGCAGCTAGCTAGTGCCCTTGACATAGCCGGCCTGTTACCTATTCAACAATCAAATCATTTGTCGAGGACAACATGGCAGTTATAGCTGGCGTATGCTAAAATCTATAAATCTATAAAATATTGCACCATTACGTTGTGACAACGTAAAAGTGTAATTCCAAGATACGTTGTCACAACGTTATAATGCGATGTTGTGGCAGCGTTGTGACAACGTTGTACAAGTTGTAGCAAAGTTGTATAAATACGTTGTGACAACGTTATAGTTTGCACATATTGACAACATTTTGTGTATGTATGCAATTTTAAAAACAATTTTGTGGTATGGTGACAGTTCTTATGTTACCTATACATTGTGGTAAATTGTAGTCTAAAAAAGAAGGTAAAGTTATAGCCTACTAATATATAAAATGAAGTAGCCTAACATGGAGAGAAAAAAACGTTTTATAATATACAATTCATAAATTGTCGGGAGTGGTTTAATTTCATCCAATACTTTAAAAAAATTAAAGAAAGACAGAAATAGCCTACACAAAATGCAGTTTCTTGGTAGAAATCCACACTGGAATATTTATCCTATTATATGGAACCCAGTAGTCTAAAATGCAATAGCTCAGAATACCAAATACATCCACAATGGGGTGCATAACTCACGACCGATTGCTCTGTTACAATTGCTTACCAGTTTGAGATACGAACACGACACACCTACCCTGAGTATTATGGAGGATTATTCAGCCCAAAATGAAAATGGAGGATTATTCAGCCCAAAATTTAAATTTAAATTAAAAACTTTTCATTTTAATTTCCACTATAACTGTAGCTATGTAAAAGAGGGGGTATGGTCCTCCTATCAATCAAAGCAAGCAGATTGGGTCTCATCCAGGTTTAGTGCAGTAGCACTTCATGAACACTAGGGGGAGCATAGCATATAGGGATGGGTAACAGTCTATGCTTGATATAACGTGACACAAGTCTCAAAATGCTCTCAGTGCACTCGTAAGTTTTAATGTATGAAATGTTGAAGAATGTGAGCAGTGTTATAAAGTATTCTTGTTTTATGAAAGAAATGGTATTCATTCATATTCATTGTCTAAAATGCTTCTTGTTTTCTTCGGATGTGGTCGCCTTTGTTCATTGTTCAGTGTGATATGACGTAGTATTGTCTTTGTTTTGTACTCACAAGTGGGCTACACTGACTCAGATACCACTACACTATTCTCTAACTAACACACAGTCAGGAGCTAGCTAGCCAGTGCTACGCTGTGTAGGCTATAGCTCAAACCTGCGAGGTGAAAATCCACGTTCAGAAAGTGAAAGTCCTCCCCAATCATTTGTTCCAATCACCTGGATTTTCTAATTATCACAATTCTTCAGCCAAGAGGTAGGAGCTAACTAGGCTAATTAGTGAAATCGTGAGTGGAAGAAACACGGCAGGACTTTTACTTTCTGACCCCTGGACTTTCCACCTCTGCAAACATGGTAGTAGCCTATGATAGGCTACATTGTGCCAGGTTAAACGTTGGATTGGATCAGTTGTGTTGGACTGCTGGAAATAAATGAAATCCTCTCTTAAAATAAATGAAAAGACCGCAAATGAGTCACTGGATCGTTTAAACTTTTAATCTGGCTCCGGTACTTTAAGCGAACATTGCTTCAAAAAGTCTATCGACAGCCAGATTCTATTCTATATGTTATACAAAATGAGAAATGTTAATGTAGGCTATTTGAAAGTGAGTCAGCTTCGTCATACAAAAAAATCCAGGGTTAAATCTTAAATTAGCTTGCTATAACCCCTTAATCTCGCTTTGTACACCCCTCTGCTTTGTGAAATTCCCCCCAGGCTTCCATTTATTTCGTTTTTTGGAAAGCGAAATTACTTTAAGGTTGAGATTAAGCCAACAAGGGCCGTTTCTGATACATAAACAGATGCCACATCACTGCAGTGAACACTGTACAGGTTGCTGTGCCATCTGTCTGAGCCCATCTCCTCCACTGTTGGAGGATTTGGAAGACGACGCGCGCTGCACTTCTCCGCACCACCTCCCGCATCCAACGCCTGGCCGACCTTCACAGGACCGCAGCCCTACGTTACGTTGCAGGTCTGGCTGTCTACGTCCTCCATTCCCCTCCAAGCCACCTCACGTAAGCTCCAGCCCTGGTTTATTGACCCTTACCCCATCTTCACTGTCCTCAACCCTGTCACGCTCAAACTCAAACTCCCCTCATCACTCAAGATTCACCCTGTATTTTACGTCAGTCAGGTCAAGCCCGTCTCCTCCAGTCCCCTCAGTGCCCCCGTTGAAGCCCCCCCACCTCCCCGGATCATTGATGACGCCCCGGCATACACAGTCCGCCGCATTATCGATGTCCGCCGTAAGAGTCGTGGCTACCAGTACCTTGTGGACTGGGATGGCTACGGCCCAGAAGAACGGTCCTGGACATCCCGCCAGTTGATCCTGGACCCCTCCCTCACCCGGGAGTTCCACCGGGATCACCCCCATAAAAGCAGGCCTGGTGGTATGCCCGGAGGCGTGCCTTGAGGGGGGGGGGGGGGGGGTACTGTTACGCTCTCCGTTCCCTCTCAGTCCCCATCCCTGTTTGTGCTCCGTGTTTTCCCCTTTTCCTCATGTCTCTTGTCTTGTTTTTACGTTTCCCTGTCTGTCTTCCGTGTTGTGCAGGCTAGGCGTGGTTTCCCTTCTTGTTCGCCCATTTCACCCTCGCTATTGCTCAGCCTTCGTTGTTCGTTGTTGCCTTGGTCTCGTCTAGTTTAGAACTAAGTCACTGTCTTGTTTAGTCTTGCTGTATGAACGCTTCTCAGTCTTGCTTCGTCTTGCTGAATTAACGCTTCTCAGTCTTGTTTTGTCTTGCTGAATTAACGCTTTGTCCAGTGATCTGTTTGGTACCCGCCAGCCTGCAGCTTCCTGCCTGTTCCACACCACGCTGCCCTGTCTCCCGCAACCCACTCTCCCTCTGCTACGCCAACCCAGGAATCAGCCACTGCCCAGCCCCTTGTCTGCTCCCCGCTCCCGCTCTGCCCTCCGGTCTTGCCCAACCCAGGATTCACTCCCTTCCCCCTTCTCTCTATACTTCGAGAGTTTTTGTTGAAGCTCCCAGTGAGCTCCCACTCCCCAGCCCCTTGCCTGCTCCCAGTGAGCTCATGCTCTTTCCCTATATTCATTAAAGTATAACTCATCCCATTCTTTACAAATGTTGCCACCCCTCCACCATTCCCAGTTTTCCTATCATTCCTAATTGCAGTATAACCACATATAACAAAGTCCCATTGTGGCTTCAACCATGTCTCTTGTATTGGGATGGCAGGTATGCCATCCGCCAAGTTACGGCTTGGTGGGGCAAGCCCCATACCTATACAGCACCGAGAGTTTGGCACTTTTCAGGGTTTCCTACAAAAGTAACCACAATGACCATAGACTCTTAGCCCTTAAAAACATTAACTTCTGTATGTTCTGACCTCATGTAACCACACAGCATTCAGATACAACTTCACACATCCACACAATAAAGCCCCAAACTTGGGTTATTTAGCCGTTTTTCTCCTTCCTCTTCCGCTTCTTCTTCTTCCCATTTTCCTGCCAAACTGCCTGCCTCCGTCGCGATGTTATCCAATGGGGAGAATTATTATTTGAGGGTATGGTCCATATACCTGCTCATCAAGCTTATCGTCCAATAAAAATGCTTCATACTAATGTTTTATAATGCTAATGTAGCTAATGGCTTCATGCTTTCCAAGAAGCTACTGTGGCTTAGTAGTTAGAACTGCAGTCGCTCACACAGTGGATGTGTATTTTCCACAAAAACATGTGCAACTGTTAAGTACTTTTCATTTCTTAGACTGTTATTATTTTCACATTGACACATTAACATATTTTTATTGCAAAGGCAGAAGAGGTTTCCAATATTAACTGTTCAATGTTTCACTTGTATTTCACTTGTACTATATCATACCCTCCTCAAACCGGACGCTAGCTCTTGTCTGGTTTGGGGAGGATGTTACGCTCTGCTCTTGCGGTCATGACTGACTGACTGTGGAAACCCCTTGCCTTGGCCAACATTTCTTTATTCATTCATTTCTTCACTTCAGCTCTGTTCACTTTATCCTTTTCACACATAACACAAGGTCACCATAAAATTAACTATTTTACTGATGCAAACTATTTAGGCTGTACTAGCTATTTAGGCTGTATGCCTTCCAGCTAGAATGTGTTTGCGTCTACCCCATTGTTCATGCATGTCTCCATGTAGACTTGGTTCATTAATCTACATGTTTTTGATCTGATATCCTTTTATACCCAGACATGATAGCATCACCTGTTTACATGTGGAATGTTCCGACAGTTTGAATTTCCCAGTCTTTTTTTTGCCCTTGTCCCAACTTTTTTGGAGCGTGTTGCAGGCATCAAATTCGGAATTAGCGTATATTTACAAACATCAATAAAGTTGATAAGGTAAAATATGAAATATGTTTTCTTTGTACTGTTTTATATGTAAAAGAGAATTTACAAATCACTGCTTTCTGCTTATTGTCATGGTCTGCAGACTTATATTTTCCTTTGTTTCCTGTTGTCCCTCTAGCGCCTTTTGGACGTCTTTTCTGTTCTTAGTTGTCCGTGTCGGGGTTTCGTTTGTTCCGGCACTTAGCGATTTCACCTGTGCGGCTCTTCCGCCGGTTATTTAAACGTTGCGTCTTCCTGCTTCCGTGCTTCCATGTTATCTCGCATTTCACTGGTAGCCGGTAAGGTATAGGATGCGGAGACTGGTTTTCTTGAATATTCTTCAAGTACAGCAGGAAGGTCCGGTTAGAGTTAGGGTTGATCTCTAGATCTTCTTTTTCTTTTTCTCCTTTCTAACTCACTGCTGTCTGGAGTTAGAGGAGTTTTAGTCTTGCTGCTTGTCTTTTCAAGCCTGCTAGATATTCCGCCCTATTAGTGCAGTTGCTTTGATTTATTATTTTCTTTCCGTACCTCTGTCAGTCCGCCCTCTCTTATCGGAAGCTAGAGGTACTTAGCTTTCTGCTACCAATTCTCGTAGTTCGAGTTTTGTCGCCCGTATATTTTGGGTTGTTTTCATTTCTCCACGTTCTGTGTTCTGTCTCCGTTTCAATGTTTCCTCAGATTGAGGACGGAGCTATTTGTGTTTCTTTTATTTCTTTTCCCCTTTACGGAGACCCTTCCTTTCTATTGGTCTTCACTTAGTGGAGACTTTCTGATTCCTTTCTGTCGCGTCTGGTCCTCCAAAACAGACTCTCCCCCTTACACTTAATACTGTCCCAACTTTTTTGGAAATGGGGTTTGTATTTTTCTCTCCCCCCAACCCAACTATTGACTGTTATTAACTGAACTAAAAATAAAAACTGAAATTGATTGAAAAACTAAAACTATAAACCCACTCTGAAAAGGAACTAAAACGAAATTATGAGGTTAAATTAAAAAACGAATAAAAATTAAAAACTTAACTATAATAACCTTGCAAAGCATACTTCCAAAGTTGAGGCAAAATTGATAACAAAGTCAAGGTATTGGAGTGGCCATCACACAAAGTCCTGATCTCAGGCCCATCCACACGTATATGGATATTTCTAAAAACTTATATTTTCTCTGCGTTTTGGCCTCCCGTCCACACGAAAACGAGTTTTAGGTCGCTGAAAACGGAACTTTTGGAAAACACCTTCCAGGGTGGAGATTTTTTAAAAACTCCGTTCTACGTGGATTTGTGTAGGCTACAGGTGAAACGGAGTTTTTGGAAAACGCTGACATCATGACCTCAATTTGCGCGTGGCAAATGTTATATGTCAATTTGCCAAGAGACAGACCGTTAGAATAGTTATTTTCTTATTTTAGTGAACTTATTTTTTTACTGACTATATTTTGTCATTGATACCATCTTTTATCAACGTATCATGGTTAAAAAAAACACACACACAAAACTGTTGTTTTAGAAAATCTCGCACAGAATTACGTTATAGACTTGTTGCTTGTCATTTTCGTGTATGGTTTTATGTCTCCCGATACACGACTACTTTACAACCAAAGCGTACATGGGCTCTTGTACTCAAAAAATTGTATTTACGGTGAAATTAATGCAAAAAAGTTGTCGTGTGGACGGAGAGATTTTCTAAAACGGTGTGGTGTGGACGTTTTTTTTTTTAAACGGAGGGGGAAAAAATGCGTTTTTAGAAATATCCGTGTAGCCTACGTGTAGGCCTCAATCCAATCGGAAATTTTTGGCCAGAACTGAAAAAGCGTGTGCGAGCAAGGAGGCTTACAAACCTGACTCAGTTACACCAGTTCTGTCAGGAGGAATGGGCCAAAATTCCAGCAACTTACTGTGAGAAGACGTTTGACCCAAGTTAAACAATTTAAAGGCAATGCTAGCAAATACTAAGAGTGTATGTAAACTTCTGACCCACTGGGAATTTGATGAAAGAAATAAAAGCTGAAATAAATCATTCTCTCTACTATTATTCTGACATGTCACATTCTTAAAATAAAGTTCTGATCCTAACTGACCTAAGACAGGGAATGTTTACTAGGATTAAATGTCAGGAATTGTGAAAAACTGAGTTTAAATGGATTTGGCTAAGGTGTATTTTTTTTTTCTTGATTTGGTTCTGTTGCCTACTCCACAATGTTAGATTGTAATCAAACAATTCACGTGGTTAAATTGCAGATTCTCAGCTTTTATAAAGGGTATTTTATACATTTTGGTTCCACCTGTAAGTCATCAAGAGGTATCAAACGAACCTCAAACCATCGCTTTGCTCCCAGATATGCATATATAGAGCGCCCTCCACTATTATTGGCACCCCTGGTAAAGATGAGTAAAAAGGGTTATAAAAAATTCATCGTTTGGTGAATTAGCTTAATCTCACACTGACAAAATGAGAAAAATCCAACCTTTAATTGAAGTAAATTTATTATGAGGAAAAAAAAAATCCCTCAAGAAATAATTATTTTTCACAAAACCACGTGTGCCACAATTATGTGCCAGATATGCAGTAGATATGGATGGATCACTTTAAGGGTTGTTTCTCCTGACAAATTTTCCTATTGAAAATAAGAAACCCTTCAAGTTATCCATCCATATCTACTGTATTTCTGGCAGCAGTGATGGTTTAAGGCTTGTTTGATATGTCAGACCCTTGATACAGCCATTTAGCCAACCATGTGTTCCATACTGTTCCAGTGTAATTTACAGCTAAATCTAGTCCCACCCCCCAATTCCCATAGAGATCCATTCAAATGCAGAGACGTTATAGTATCGCTTGTAAGAATACCTGAAAATAAGATATCAATTGTCTTTTGATATCCTTTTATACCCAGTCAAGATAGCATCAGGTGTTTACCTGTGGAATGTTCCAAACAGGTGTTTTTTTTTCTTAACTTTTTTTAAGAATTAGCTTATATTTACAAAAATCAATGAAGTTGATAAGGTAAAACATGAAATATCTTTTCTTTGTACTGTTTTCAATTAAATATATATAAAAGAGAATTTACAAATCACTGGTTTCTGCTTTCACATGCATTTTACATACCGTCACAACTTTTTTGGAATTTGGGTTTGTAGAAATTACAGCACTTTTTATACATAGCCCCCCATTTCAGGGCACCATACTTTGGACAAATGGCTTCAGTGTGTTTCTGATTTGTCAGGTTGTTCCATTGCTTCCAATTGCATGTGGAGGCCAAAAGGAACTGCCCAAGATTCAAAGCATACCACCTCATCTGTGAAACATGGTGGTGGGGGTGTCATGGTTTGGACATGTATGGCTTCCACAGGTACTGTCACAATTGTCTTCATTGATGATTTAACTGCTGATAGCTTCAAAGGTTGGCTAGGAATGCAATGAAATATTCCCCTTGGAGTTCCGAAAGAGGAGAGATGGCCAGCGGTCGAAAAGATGCCTTTGTGTGTAGCATTGTTATTGTATGCTGTACAAAGGCATTTTTTAACCGCTGGCCATCTCTCCCTTCTCTTACATCTGAAGTGCATTTTGTGTTTTCTGAGGCAGTATATATAATTATCTTTATGTAAAATGTCATGAAACACCCCCTAATTTGCAGAATCCATTTACTACATTGAAGTTTCATAATTGGTAGTATGCTACTGCTGCACTGTGTTCCATTGTATTTGAGGACAGATTATATATCTGTGTTTGTTAATATTATAGTAAATGTCCACTCTGCTACCAAAATTCTGTTTTCTATTCCGCAATTATAATTATAATTCAAGTGAGCATTAATTAGTAATCGGAGTGAATTAGACAATAAATTAGTGAATACATTCTCAATAAATTGAGAATTTTAGAAAGTAAAGAGTTGGACATATGGAAGTTGAATGTAAATCCATAGTATACCAATTAATACATTTGCGGGTATAAATGTATTGTGATATGTGCTGTTAATTTAGTTTTTTTTTTGGTGTGCCTGTTGCATTACATTTCAGTTATCTTTAATAACTAATAGGAACTTTCAGTGCAGATTCCTCAATATATCACCTTTCTTTCAAGTCGGTGGCTACATTTTATTGTCACATATATTACACAAACTTAATGATTCAAATTGTTTACATTACACACAATACAGAGGACTGCTTTAATACATTTTTAATACCAACTTAAATACATCCACACAAACACATTAAATCTCATTTTCCCACGTTGTCTTTTGTTGGATTTGTAGTTTTAGCACATTTGAATACGATTTTACTGTAAATCTGTGGAACATCGGCCACTGGAACAGACTGAGTAAAGTTTACTTCACTGAATGGAACAGCTTGTGTGCCACCTGCAGGGAAAGGAGAAACAATATCACATGGCATGACAATCTTAAGTGATAACCAAGCGCGCGCGCACACACACACACACACACACACACACACACACACACACACACACACACACACACACACACACACACACACACACACACACACACACACACACACACACACACACACACACACACACAGCAAGACCTTCACATTCTTTTTGTTATGGCATGCCATAATAAAAGCACCATCACAATGGCATAATGTTTTCAACCAAAAATATACATATTTTTCAAAGATCCCACAATTATATCCAAATATTACATTTGGATTTCATTAGTTTAATATAGAGTACTGTAGATTTATAAAATAGTAAAAAAAATAGTGGTACAGTAATAGACCATAACTATAATAGTTTTCTTCACAAAGGCACAGACACAAGGATTACTTTACAATTCCAGAGGTTATATATATGAACTGATTAATATTATAGAATTTATTCACACTTAAAAACATAAATATCAGCTTTTATATATTGTTTTGCTACTTCCTTCTATAATTTCCACCTATTATTAAACACAATGGCTTACAGTTTTTCTCAATTGCTTACACATTTTTTGAAAGCATACCTCATTTTCTCAAAACTCTAAACACAAATCCAAAAACCACACACACAAAATGCAAAACCCTACATATCTCCTGCAAAATGCTACTTTGCCTTCAAAACAATGTTATGTCTCCTCAAAATGGTAGTTTGTGTTCAAATGACACACACAGACCATCATATGAGTAGACATTTCTAAGAACCATTGAACAGTGATGTGCAGAATGGAAAACACTACTATGAATGGGAAAACACCAGTATGAAGGCCTTATCAGGAGCATTATGCCTTTTCATGTTCAGTGTTACTGTACGCTTACTCCTGTTGTAAAATATTACTGTATAATGTTTTTACTCAAATATAAAACAATACACAAATATACAGTAACAACAAAAATATTTCTTTATTTTTTCCAAAAGTGCTGTAGCCTATACATCACAGCAAACACAACTGGATGTGTAAATGATTTGCACATATCAAACAATAGAAAATAGGCCAGTACAGTCAACAAAAAAAGAAAGAAAAATGTAAATTAAAAAAGGACAAAAAAACTAGGCTGCATCCTGTCTTCGGTTCCTGTCTGGCCACAGGACCTCATCGACATCACAGGCTATGTTCTCTCTGGCCAAGCAGCGGGGGAAGTATCGCCTAGTATGGCGAATCCAGCCCTGAAATGCCTCAGGAGCTATATCGCCACATGCCTCCTCCTCGTCCTCCTCCTCGTCCTCCTCTTCGTCCTCCTCTTCGTCCTCCTCCTCATCCTCCTCTTACTCCTCCTCCTCCTCCTCCTCTTACTCCTCCTCCTCCTCCTCATCCTCCTCTTACTCTCACTCCTCTGCCTCTCTGATCACCTCTCACTTCAATGTTGCCATCCATTGTTCTCCAAACCAGGAGCTCACCTGTGGCCCTTATATTGCTCAAGCTTTGATTGGAAATTGCACAACGGCCTTGGAAATGGAAGTTTTGCCATTTGAATGGCAGTGTGTTCTGTCTGAACACAAGGAGATTTGGCATTGATGAAGAGTGTGCAAAATAGAAAGTATTGTGTGTAGTGTTTTGAAGAAAGTGTGGTTTAGAATTGAAATCTGGGTCTAAAGCAGATAATTGTGTGTAGTGTTTTGAAGAAAGTGTGGTTTAGAATTGAAATCTGGGTCTACAGCAGGAAATGTGTTTATAGTTCAGCAGAATTGGTTTAGGGAGTTGCCACATGAGTTACAGGTTGTGGTCATTGTGTCATAAGTTCCAGTTTTTGTGTGTAAACAATTGAGAAAAACTGTAAAACTGTATGAGGAAGTCTATATATAACTATTTACATAGAGTTAAAGGGTAAAAGGGTTAAAGGTTGTATCAGCGATTTTGGGTGGAAACATAAATGATCACATTCATCTGATTTTTCCTCACGATCCGCTAGCTGCCCGCCCCATAAGCAGGCCGTCAAAAAACCGCGTCTCTGTAGGCAGCCTATGCTCCGAGATCGTACACAAAAACAAATGGTACTACCAACCACTCAAAACCAAAATAAACAGTATTCCAACCAATCACAATGATCTGCACAAACGCTAATACTCTTATCTCGCTGAAATCTTGACGGATTTACAAACGGTTTTGTTTCTTACAAACGTTATTAACGTGGTTATAATTCTGGATGCTTGAACGCTATTTTTTAAAACATAACATAATTATTCATAAGTATGTTTGTTTGGGATTTCGCTTCAGAAGTGACGTCACCCAAAATCGCTGATACAACCTTTAAAGGTAAAACATTACCAGAGCCAATGCTTCCTTGGCTGGCTTTTTAAAGGAACAGGCCTCCAGCTGTGCTGACCTTGGCGGAGCTGTGCCCCTCCGTATTCTCTCCCCTAACACAGACAATGCAATAGGGCGGCTCTGTCCCTTTAACTCACACAGTGGTCGCGGGCATGTAAGAAATCAAAGAGCTCCTCCGTGCAGTCCTCTCGGGTTTCTGATCGCGAGCCCACCCTGGTCTCGCAAGTCTCCAGCGTCTCCCGCATGTGCACACAGTGGTGTGATTCCTCACACGTCTGCCGCACCGAGTCTAAAGGGTCCTGCATGGCACACAACGGAATATCGGCATTCAATGGACACTCTGCTGCCATTCACAAATTTGAGTAGTGTTTTATTTTTTATTTTTGTTTAATTTTCTTAAACCCTGTATCAAGCAGCCAATTCTAAATACAATTGAAACGTTACTATTTTCTTT
Organism: Synaphobranchus kaupii; assembly: GCA_029718625.1. Classification (NCBI taxonomy): domain Eukaryota; kingdom Metazoa; phylum Chordata; class Actinopteri; order Anguilliformes; family Synaphobranchidae; genus Synaphobranchus; species Synaphobranchus kaupii. The sequence continues at coordinate 50,219,910 of CM056377.1, forward strand.
ATCACATTTTGATAAACTAGGCCCATTTCTCATTTATTCCGAATAAGGTTAACGTTACATTTGCTCAGAAACAGTATAGACCTAAGAATTAAACTTTTAGCTAATAACAACCCAACTGAAAGCAGGCTGAAACAGTCCACTAGTTACCAACAGCGTGTGCAGTTGGAAACAGACCATCAACTAGCCTCTTTACACATCTTTGAAGGGCAGCAAAGTTTATAACATTATTGAACAATATTTAAACCATACCACCAGATCTTCTTCCTCCTCATCTTCCTCTTCATCCTAAAATGGCATAAGGATGTCAGTAAAATCTCAGAAAGCACATTCGCTTCATTGTGGTGTAAATGGTAGGCTAGCTAGCTATAGTGAATTAACAGTTTTAGACAAGGAGCTATCAGTTCATACTGTCTAATATGCTTGGCGATCCATAAATTATACGATTAAACAGATAGGTAGTACTAGCTAGCGTTACCGATAAAGGACGCTAACAGCCAATACAACAATGTTACCTCAGTAGCTATATAACTTAGGTGGCCATTCGTAGTCATAATGATAAAATAATAGCACATATACGATCTTTATTTCACAAGAAATAACCAAAGTTGATCAGGACAAAATGTATCGTAGCCAGAAAGCTAACGTTAGCTAGCTAACTTGATTGATGATGCTTGATAGGCTACTACTGTAGCTACAAACAAGGCCTGAAACGCTGTGTAATATAAATGTTAACGTTAGCTCGCAAGTAAGCGATCTAGCAAACTACAAATAGCAAGTAAATGACATAAATATACCTCATCAGGCTCCCCATTTGTAATCATTTTCTCCTCAAAGACCATAGTGTAAGAAGTCCTGACGTTCGTTATAAGGACGACTTTGAGGACGTTTCAGGTCACTCGTCTTGCCAAATTCTGCTGGCTTGACGAACTTCCCGTTTGTGAGCTTGTCAAAATAAAAGTCAACACTCTTTGTCACTGATTTCCCCACGTTCCTTTATTCAAGTCTAAACAGTGCAGTGCATTAATCAAAGTCGTAATTGAGACATTATGTCCAAAATTCCGAACTATCCCTTTAAGTTCCAGCACTGTGTTAGAAATAATTTCACACAAAAGCAGAATTAACAAATAAATAGCTTATTTTAATAATTGTATCGTAAGGTTATGACATTCATGCTTTGTTAAAAAGACTAGAAATTTAAATTTCAGAAAATACCATAAACACACCTCACATATGATTAGGCTATGGACAAATTAAAAGGAAGACCGATGAACTACTTATGACATTTTCATTAAATTAACAATTATCAATAGTAGGCTATTATCAATGAACAAAGACATATGATAAACGTTTCCAAAACACCGATGTAAATTAACAAAAAAAACAAAAACAGTTAACATTTTATTTGACAAGCCGTTGAAAGTCTTATTTTGAAATGGTCTGGTGATCACCTCACCGGAAGTAAAACATATGGCAGTGATTTCATTCTGCGTTCTTATATATCTCCATAGTTCTTCCGTTCTGTGGTTCCCAGTGCTTCCTTCTCAGATTTTGCTGTTGCTGTGGACTACTTTTGTTTTGTACTTGGAAATATTTTATTTCCCAAAAGAAAATTTGCTTGACTTAAAATACTAAGTTTCCCGTCTAACTCCATCGGACTTTTTAAAACGTATATCGGAACAGTGTTAAATATTCGACAGAAGCAGCTAATTAGTTAGCTAGTTACAACAGTGGTAATAAATACTTAGGTAACGTTAGCTAAGACTAGGGTGAATGGGTTGCAAGCATGCCGGAACGGATGATATAACGTTAACGTTACAATTTTGGAATATACAAAGTCGGAAGTTATTTGTCTCACCATGAGCAATGAGCAGACTGGCAATGTGCATGCCAAAGTAGCTGCACTGAGAGAGATATGTATCCAAGAAGTTAACGAACATATGACAGTTCTTGAAAAGCAAGTTTGGGGTAAGTTAAGGAATTTCAGTGTCAGCCTCAACGAATGTTAGCTAATGTGATTCCATAGCATACCTTGGTGTCAAGTTTATTTATAAATCACGTTTAAAACAACTACCATAACCCAAAGTGCTGTATAATGTGTTAAATACACGAGTGTGCAAAACGGAAGATGACATTTTAATGTCGTTAATCCTTAATGTATCGCCCAATCTTGAGAATTGGGACAGTTTTCAATAGGAAAATGAGTCAGGAGAAACAACCTCTGAAGTGAGCCACCCATAGCTACTGCATATCTGGCAGCAGTGTGATAGTTTGAGGCTCGTTTGATACCTCAGACCCTAGATACAGCCATTTAGCCAACCATGTGTTCCATACTGTTCCAGTGTAATTTACAGCTAAATCTAGTCCCACCCCCCAATTCCCATAGAGGTCCATTCAAATGCAGAGAGGTTATAGTATTTCTTGTAAGACTACCTGAAAATAAGATATGAAAAGTCTTTTGATGTTGTTTGGTCACAGACATCAGGAAGTCATGGCATGCAAAGGATATGCAACCAAATATTAAATACGAGGACTTTATTTAAGTTTATGTTATTTGTCCAATTACCTTTGGTCCCCTAAAATGGGCGGACTATGTATAAAAGGGCTACAATTGCCGCACGGTTCACCCGGAATGGATGTAAAAGCCCTCAAATTAAAGTCTGCACTTAAACTCATAGTTTCGGTTCCATTTCAAATCCAATGTGTTGGAGTACAGATCCAAAACAACAAAAATTGTTTCACTGTCCAAATACGTACAGACTGCACTGTGTAGTTTTGATCTCGTTCACATTTTGATATGTTCTTTAAACTACATTGCAAAATATGCAATAACATCCAAAATAATAGTGGGATCTTTGGTGGCTACTTTTTAGTGACAGCCCATTTTGTGTGGTGGGCGGGGTGTGTATAAGATAATGCAAACAACAAATGTTTTAAATATAAATATATTCATATAAATTTTATTAAAAGCAAAATACCAACAAAAGAATTTCACTAAACCATTTACCTTGATTTACAGATTTACCAGCCTCACTCATAAAGGACATCCTGCCTCATTTGAACATTTTTTACCTGGAGAGAATTGAGCCTGCTGCAAAACGCAAAGGTAAGTGTCACTTTCCTTTTTTAACTGAACCCGAAACACAGGTGAACTGGTTGGTATTTGGAATGTGAAAAACCAGTTTATTGGCCTATGCCATATTTCCAACAAGATCAAAACCACAAAATGTTGAATATGTGAATGTAATCTTCATACAAGACCAAGACTTTAACAATTAATATAGAAAACCTGAACAATTTTGGCTATTTATGTTGGCAACTGCATACGTGTAACAAGCCAAGCAGACAAAAACACACTTTTAAAGAAAAACAAAATAAGCCACAGTGTGGCTTAGGTTCTGTGTACAATGTAAAAAATATATATATATACACTACTCACAAAAAGTTAGGGATATTCGGCTTTCGGGTGAAATTTCAGGATGAACCTAAAATGCACTATAACCTTTACAGGTGAAATTAATTTGACCTTCTCTAAACTTTTGAATGCACATGTCCAACTATTCAATGTTTCAGTACTTTTTGCACAACTTGCTGTTCTCTAACAAGGAGCTGAACGGCAAAATTCACAACAGGTGTTTGATCCATGAATCGACCAATAAATTTCCTGGTTCAATTAGAATTGGTATTTAAACAGTCCTCTTCATCATGCTGTTCACATTTTGACATCATGAGACCAAGACGACACCTAACAATTGATCAACAGTACCTCGCCATTGCGAGGCTTCAAACAGGATGTTCTCAGAGGGAAGTGGCCACTGAGCTTAGAGTGTCACAGAGTGTCATCAGCAGGTTGCAACAGAGATACAGAGAGACTGGAAGAGTCACAGAAAGGCATAGAAGTGGACGTCCTTTGGCCACATCCCACACTGATGACCGCTTCATTGTGAACAGTGCCCTGCGGAACCGGATGATGAATGCCACTCAACTCCAGGCACATTTAAGGGAGGTGAGAGGCACCCAAGTGTCACGTCAGACCATTCGAAACCGTTTACATCAGCGTGGTCTGCGTGCTAGACGACCCGCAAGGGTACCTGACCACACCACCAGGCACAGGCGTCATCGTCTTGCATGGGCCAGGGAGCATTTACGCTGGACGAGGGACCAGTGGGCCTCAGTGCTGTTCTCTGATGAAAGTCGATTCACGTTGAGCAGAAATGATGGCCGCAAGGAGAGCGCTATGCATCAGCCACTGTTGTCACCAGACGACCCTTTGGTGGTGGCGGTGTTACAGTGTGGGCAGGTGTGTCTAGTCAATACAGAACTGCCCTACACTTTGTGAATGGTACAGTGACAAGCCCATACTACCTGAATAACATCATTAATCCAGTCATTGTGCCCCTGCATGAACAACACAGGCCTAATTTCATCTTCATGGACGACAATGCTCCAGCTCATCGAGGTCGCATCATTAGGGAAAGGCTGCTGGAGACTGGGGTACCTCAAATGGAGTGGCCTGCACTTTCTCCAGACCTGAATCCCATAGAAAACCTATGGGATCAGCTGACTCACCGTGTAGAGGCTCGTAACTCTGTACCCCAGAACCTCAATGACCTGAGGGCTGCCCTTCAAGAAGAGTGGGATGCCATGCCTCAGCAGACAATAAGTCGACTTGTGAACAGCATGAGACGTCGTTGTCAAGCTGTAATTGATGCTCAAGGGCACATGACAAGTTATTGAGACATTGACATTTTTGTTGTGGTATACCCACCACTGTTGTTGGCTTGTGTTTCAATAAATTGTTTGAGATGAGGAAATCACCATTGCATGCTTCTACTTAAATGCCCTACTTTCATGATACGTATAATATCACTGTAGCGTGAACTTACATTTTCCATAAATTTCACCCGAAAGCCAAATATCCCTAACTTTTTGTGAGTAGTGTATATAGTATATACATAATATATAAATAAATCTCAATAAAAAAGGCAGCAATGTTGCAAGTGAGAAATCATTTAATGAAGAAGGACAAAAACTGTATAAATACTGTTTTTTCTGTGGGGTGTTATTGGAGTTATTGCTTACTCTACATGGCTTTAATGGTGTTTTGAAAAAACAGTGAAATCCTGTAAAATTTTACAAATGTTTTACCATACTTTCTTTTACAGTGTATGCATTGTTTGTTTTAGGAATTGGCATGTGGTAAAAGATGTTCAGAGTGCCTGAACTTCATGTGATCTTCACCATTTTAAATAATGTTGTAATTTTTATAAAATCTATTTGTCCTCTGTGTGGAGACAGTTTACTTGAACGTATTCTGTGTTGTGAAATGGGGAATGTTTTATTTGCTCTGTAGGTGTGTCCACTGGCATGGTTTGGGCTGCTTTATGGAAGGATCTGGTGAAAGCATGGCGTTGTAGATCCAAAGTCAGTACTGCAATTGTGTAAACTTGTTGGTTTTGTTTTACCTGCACTTCCACACACAGTTCATTAAGCAATGTAATTTAAACATTCATAAAATGCACACTGATTTACTTAAAATGCACACTGATTTACTTTTACATTTAAGTTGATTAAAAGTAAAAGTTGAACGCGACTTCTCTTAAAATTCACTGGAAATATTTTAAAATCAGAAATGGGCAGTTCTAATCCAGAAGGGCCAGATTTCAAAAGGTTTTAGTGATTTTCAAATAACACTTTCTTTAAATCAATAATGAGAATAAAGAATTGTATAAAAAGCAATACTGTTCAGCCCATGTGATGATTTTGCTCATCTGTGATTGAAATATATACGTATATATTTTGAATGTGTGAAATTTAATTTTAGTTGTAGCACAAGCAATTCCGATAATGGTGGCATTGGAGAGAGTGTTCTAATATATAGACTTTTGGTTGACTAAAAAGATTATTTACTTTCAGACCACGATCTCTGCTGATGAATGGAGACAGAAATGCCTTGAAAGACTTTTTCACCAGGCCTTGTTTGGACACATCCGATTGGACAGATACTACCTTTCAAACCTCAGCTGGTCTTCCATCCTCTCCCTGACAGCCAAACACGTCCAGGTCCTTTCTCTCTTTGGGTCAGCCAGAGAGATTTGTAAACTGGCTGCAGATGAGTTGAGTCCAGTCTTGGCCACCTTGGAGAACAATGTCAGATGCATTAAACTGCAGGACACCAGTGCCCTTTTTAAACAGGGCCATGCTGTCATGTTATATATCTTCCATCGCCTTCTTGACCATGGATCAGTCAGGGATTTGGTCCTGACGAGGAGCCCTGACACTAGGCTCCTGACTTGGATTCTACAGAAGGACAGAAGAACTCAGTGCAGTATGCCACAGGCAGACACCCAACACTTTACGCCATTCGGGTTGGGAGAAATAAAAAAACCTTCCTTGTCTGGCGCGAGTGTGTCCAGCCATGGAACATGCTTGACACCTGAACATGAAATTTCAGGTGCCTCATTGATCAGATGTAGCTCCGGTGAAATGGGCAATGACGCATGCTTGACACCATTCAAACGTCCACGGTTGGATGTAGGACAAATGGCCGGAGCTGCTGAGACGAGCACTGGATGTCTGCCTTCTCAGTCTTTTTCATGGCAGCCTATGGACTCCGAGTGTCTGTTTCCTCCATTCACACCATCCTGCAGTCTTAATGGAGAAATTTGCCCCATAGGACAAATCCATTCCCTGGTCCTTGAAGTGTTCAACGATAATATCTCTAGAACAGTGTCACCGCTTCTGCCCTCCTGTGTATGTCTGCGCTCACTCCATTTTCACAGTGAATGTAAGTAGGAAAAAAAATCCCCAGATTTTAAACAAATCATGAACTGCAGACAAAACCGTAAGCTATGAAATGTTTGATTCTGTGTCGTAGGGGCCATTGAAAAAGCTGATGTGTTGGGTGTGGTGGAAGCCCTTAAGCAGCTGTTTGAGAACCCTGCCTGCTCTCTCACTGACCTGAGTATCGGCTCGGTGTCGTCCTCTATGCCAGTGTCTACACTGCTGTTGCACCTGCTGACTGCATGCCCAACCCTCAAGTCCCTCTCTTTAGAGGCCTCTCCTGTATTCCACCAAACAAAGAGTTGTGTGACTCCAGCTCCTCAGCCTGCTGTAGACACTGGTAACAACCTTTAATTATGGGATAATTTATTTATCAGGTAAATGGGATGCTTACGGTTTCACCGAATGTACATTCTTTATTAGTTAACTTATAGATACATGTAGGTTTTAAATTTCATATTCTTATGGGGACTGATATTTTAAAATAATATCTAAGTGACATTTTAAAATAAACTGAAAAAGCCATGTGGTTTCTGTATTGTTCTCATGAAAACAAATTTTTTACAAAATCCAACAACCTCTTTTATGAGGTCAATAGTGAGAAACTACATGTGGAATGCTACGTGAAGTGGGGTTTCCCTAATTTCATCATCCCTTAATTTAATCAATCAATCTTATTCAAGAAACATAGCTGAAAACAAAATGTCAAGGGTACACAACCTATTTATATGTATCGTTAGATAGACATGAAAAAATACTCACAAAAGTAATCTATATCAAAAGACTGCTGATGCTGCATGGATGTCAAAAGGACTTCAACTGAAGATAGCTTATTGGTTCTGTAGATGCAAAGAGATGCAAATCTGCTCTTTATGCCCTATAGTGCAATGTTTTTTGTTTCTTTGCTAGTGTATTCTCTAGAGAGGTTGTCCCTGAGATTCCCCCAAGTATCTGAAAACTTGGAGAACTTGATGCTGGTGCTGAGACGTGCCTCAAGTCTGACAGCACTTCACCTGATAGGGATCCATAATGGGGGCCACAAGCTTGGCACCCTACTGCAGTCACTGCCAGGTAATACTAGCGTCTCAGATTAGCATCCGTATAACCGCCTCGACTGAAATTAAATTACTGCAATTAATAAGCACTTATGTTCAACATACATTTTACTTTTCACTGTTTTGTATCTTTTTCACAGTTACAGATTGCTGATGATACCCAGTAACTGCCTTTATTTTTTATATTTAGCATACTCTCAGATATTTAGGGAAAAGTAAGGAATGAGTCTCTTTCTTTCATAGCAAGTAATTTACTTTCTGTCATTTCTTTAGAGTTGAATCCAAACCTAAAAGCCCTGTCCCTGGATGATGTCAACTTGGCTAATTGTCACAGTGAAGTCCTAAGTCTCCTGAACAACTCAAAGCTGGAAGGTAAAATCTGGGAATTTCAGCTTCAAATTCAGTTGGATGGATTAAAAAATCTTGTTATAACGTGATGTAATGTATCGCTAAAATGGAATGTGTGATGTTTAATTTGGCTTAAGATGAAACGGAAACATTTAGCTTACTCCAAACTTCAAATATTGAAATCTCAACCTGCCATGAACCATCATTTTAAATTTCCATTGAAAGAACTGAACGTTCATGCTATTAAAAAACAGTAGTGAAATTTCATGGCACCGTGACAGTTTTAACATTAATGCTGGCCACTTCTCCCAAACTATCTCTCCTGCAGTATATGTTGGTAGCTAAACACCTGTTCACAGGTTGGTCCAATTCACATGCTCTAAATTAGTTTAGATGGTACTTTAAAGGGGGTAGTTTAAAAAAGAAAAATTCACTTTTAGTGCAAGTTTTACATTTTCTAAGACAGTTTTATGTACAATGAAGGATATTTTAGATACAGAAGTTTCTGATCATCAGTCAGATTTACAATTGCTGGTATAGGGTCATTCTGGGGTTTGTGGGCTGAAGCTGAATGTACTTCAGGTAACTCCAAAGAAACTTGTACTGTGACATTATATTTCCAGAGGCTGTACATATGAGTAGATTCATTTTATAGCTTTATATTCACAATATAAAAAAAACAAAGTGAACCATCTCTAAAAAGTAAATTACCCAAAAAGAATTGGTAAAAATTGCCAAAGAACTCTACGTTAATGCAGTTACACATTGCAGCGTCAGAGTTCTTGACATTAATGTTGGTGTTCTTCTTAGGCCTTCAGTCTGGTCTTGTGTTTATGATGTTATGTTTCTAACCTCAGATGTGCACTTCAAAGACTGTCGACTCCTGGAGAAATGTAAAGTGAAGGAAGACTTTCTTGTGCCTTTTGTGACTGCGCTGAAGGGGCTCACATCACTTCGCTCTCTCACACTGTCCCAAAACCGCCTGGGTAAAATGTCCTTTATTTATCAATACATTCTTATTTCCACTGTGTATTAATTTGCCATTGTTTGGATGCTACATTTGTTTTGTTTTTAAACAGCCAACGGTGTGATTGCACTGGCAGGCCTATTTTCAGGAGATTCTCCTTCCAAGATACAGAGATTGGACATCAGGTACTGACAATACCCTAAAAAATGCAAATGTGTTCACATGATTTTAGAAAAGCATACTTTTGTATGAATGTTTAAAGTACTAAATCAATGTTAATATTCAAGTATTTCCATTCTCCCGTGTCTCTTTTTCAGCTCCAACTACATTTTACCCATGGGACTACTTGAGTTTGGGAGGCTGTTGCAGGACAATTCCCCACTGCCTGGACTGACCGTAGATCTGAGGTGCAACCCCCTTGACCGTGACCCCCAGGTCACAGAGCAAGCCCTGCTGAAGCTCCGCCCTCTCTGCCATCTCTTCATAGACAACTGGAATTCCAGGACCACTATGGCTGACCACATTAGTGTCATGTGAACACTGTGCGGTCAGCAATATTTCACTATTTTCACTAGATCGCAACAGAAAATGCATTCTGGATTTTATTTTTACATGTACATACGTTTTGATGAAACTGTTTAAAACCGGCTGCCAATGTATTTTAAACTTTTTCATAGTAAATACAAATAGTAACTTATTGCCTTTGGAATTGAACAGCTGTAGCGAGCTATGATCAACATGCCAGTCAATACAATCAATACCCTGCTGACCAATTTTGCTGCACTGGGCCACAATTGGGACAGTCAGTGTTCGCAATCAAAAATAAGTTTCTCCAGGAGTTTGTTTCTCACATATGAAAATGATGTAACAGCAGCTTTAACCCTTTTCTACTATGCTCAAACTGAAAATAATTTTACTTAACTGGCTAGACAGCTGGTTTGCCATCACATTCAGTGCATTATCAGCAAGCTATGGACATGGTACTTGCATTACAAATGTCTACTACTGACCTGCACAAAATACAAGCGAATTCATGTTTAAATTTAAAGGTGCAGTAGGCAAGATTTTTTCAATATAATTTTGGCAAAATTACTAAATTTGCTCATTATATTCCAGCAGCTATCAATAAATCAAGTGTTCTGAGAAAAAAAATCTGGTTCTGTGAGTGTCCTGGGCTCTGTACTAGGCTGTCAAAAAATCTCAAGCCGGTCTTCCAAAAACCAACCAATCAGAATAAACCCCTCCCTGTCTGCCTGTCTCAGCGTGTGCACTGGAGCATCATTTGGTGGGAGGGGCTTAGGAGAGAGATTGGAGGGAGGAGTGCAAAAGGGGGAAGTGTTTTTGCCTTGTATATTTTCAAACTTGCCTACTGCAGCTGTAAATGACCCTTGAATGGTTGTTTCTCCTGACTTATTTTTCCATAGAGTTCAATAGGAAAATGAGTCAGGAGAAACAACCCTAAAAGTGATCCGTCTATATCTACTGCTTATCTGGCAGCAGAGTGATGGTTTGAGGCTCGTTTGATACCTCAGACCCTTGATGATTTACAGCCATTTAGCCAACCATGGGTTCCATACTACTTCTGTGTAATTTACAGCTTAATCTAGCCCCCCCCCCCCCAAATTCCCATAGACATCCATTCAAATGCAGAGAGGTTATAGTATTGCTTGTGAGAGTACCTGAAAATAAGATATCAAGTCTTTTGATATCCTTTTATACCCAGTCATGATAGCATCAACTTTTTACCTGTGGAATGTTCCAAACGGGTACTTCCCAGTATTTTCTTCTTTTTTTTTTTTTTTTGCCCCTGTCCCAACTTTTTTGGAACGTGTTGCAGGCATCAAAAAAAAAAAATCAATAAAGTTGATAATGTAAAACATTAAATATCTTTTCTTTGTACTGTTTTCAATTAAATATATGTAAAACATAATTTACAAATCACTGCTTTCTGCTTTTATGTGCATTTTACATACTGTCACAACCTTTTTGGAATTGGGGATTGTACATCCACGTAAATATCCCCCCGATTTAACCCTTAGCAATCAAATTGAAATTGCATTGTTTGACCTCGCATCAGCATTCAAATGTATTCTGATAAAAGAGCGCTTGATTCTTATGCATCTGTACTGTTTGGGGCTCTATACTGCCTCCCGGATGGCATAAACTGAAACTTTGAATGTAACACATGGGCGGTGTCATCGGCGGTATTATCGTTTTAACACCAAAAAGACATAAAATACTTGGGCCTGGATGTTCCTCTGACAAGGGATATAATTATTAGAAGGCTGTGCACTTCTAATATGAAGTGAAAGGAATTGAGTGAAACTAAACAAAATTCCCAGTCTCTAAAATGTGCATTTATGTTTGCTTAAATGTGTGCATGGTTTGACGACAAGCTTGTTTTTATAAATCCCAAATCTGCAGGAAAGTGGCGTACAAACCTTTTATAAATGAGGCCGCAGGTGTCTTTGCAAAATTCCAAACCTGTCTACTTAATCGTCCCCTAGTTTTGCCCTGAATTAGTCCCTGTCTCTCCACCTCATCTGATGTGTAGTGAGTGCTACACACTGATGGTGCTGGAAGTGAGTTTCCCCCTTTCACCATCAAATACTTTGAGATTATGAGATGAAGGGACAAAATAAATGCAATCCATCATCATCAATAATGAAATATCCCAATTTAACTACCCAGTTAAGAAAATGTCATATCTTTCCAAACTGTGGTAAGAACATGAATAGGCAAAATATTACTGAATTAAACCATCTCTTTCTAAGCATAAGTCATTACTTCTGAATGGAATAATTAAGGTACAGACAAGGCTTTTTACAGCCGCCTGAAACCAATACCAGCTAGGTCTTCCCCAATGGAAACTGACATTTAAATTATATATTGTTATTACACTGTGTATAAGCATCTCTGTGGTTTCATATCAGAGGAAATTGAAAAGGTTTTAAAACATTTCTTTACATTTCTTACACTTACATTTCTTATGTTTATTTACTATATAACCATTTTTAAAGTGACAGTACAAATTAACACCATAAATATAACTTGGAACAAAAAAGTATAAAAGGAAAAACCAAGGTAGGTCCACGGGTTGAAGAAATTCTTCAAGCTTTTGATATTCACATCAGTGACATGTCAATTCCCCAATCAAAACACTGAAGGAGACTTCAAAGGTCTGTGAATGGCAGGGAAAGGTGGTCACTCAAGATTAAGGTGAGGCTCACGTGAACAGCCAGGCATCAGACAGGGATTTGGCCCCTTACGCACACGTCCCGGTGCGGACGGCCCTTCTGGCAGCTCACACCACCCCTCTCTGGTCTTCGTGGGAACGCTGGTGGAAGACGAAGGACACGGCGGCATCCCAGGAGGCCTGCAGCACGGCATCCTTCAGGCCCCTCTTGTCAGAGCAGTGGTGCCACTGGGAAAGGTCACTGGTGCAGTCAGAATCCTCAGGAGGGGGGCGCATCTGCCGTCCGTTCACGCAACGCCGGCAGCGGAACCTTGGGAAACAGGGCAGGGTGCCATCTTACAGGACGATCAAATGCCTAACGTTTCAAACTCCATTAACCCTTTAAGGTGTAAGATCACAAATATGTGATTAGAATGTTCTTAACATTCGAATCCTGATGTAACAATCACTATTGGTAATAGAAAGCAATGGAGTTCTAGAACACTGACTTAGAATTTTGGAGGAAAAAAAAAAAAAACTACTCTTCAAAGGGTTAAGGAGCGAAACCAACACACTTTTAATAAGCAGCATCGAGCATAGATTTGTATTGCCCAGTGAGTGTACGAATGGTGTGTACTTATGTGTTGCTGTGTCAGTGCTAACGGTTAATTGGGTTGTTATTTGGTCTGAATGTGTAATGTGTGCTCCTGTACCTGGTGTGCGTGTCACTGGCAGTTTCTTCTGTGAGAGAGAAGAGCTCTTTCAGCTCCTCCAGGGAAAAGTGTCTTTCCACGTCCTGCTCCTCGTCCACCACACAGCTGCTGAGAGCCTTCTTATGGGCCTGTCTCTGCAGGATCTTCTCCTCAATCGTTCCGGTCTGCACATGAAGAACAGGAAAAAATGCTACATTTTAAAAACGTTTTTGTTTATACAGACAGGCAAATATCAGGCAACTGGGTTTTAGGTTCTCATAGAACAGCTCACTCCTTTTTTGATCATGGAATCACAAACATAATTGCGGAACTGAACTGAAATTAGGGGTATGACATGAAGCTACTCTTCACTGGAAGCAAATGAAAAAGGGGTCATTGGGGAAAAAGGGAACTGGCCACTTATAACTGAAGTAAATGTAATGCAATGTACATTGCATTGCAATTTGGACCATTCTTGAGACCTATTATTGTTTCAATGTTTAACTTTTCCAAGCAAAACCTGGGACCTGGATCATGTTACACTGAATTCATGTGGAGAGTGAGTTTTAGTGATGACTGGGACAGAAACACCAGAACTTGAACGGCAGTTCATTTTCCATCTTCCATCTTCAATTAAGAACACATTTTCAAATGTATTCCCCTGTTCTTTCATACAGATGTTCTGCAAACTGCCAGCCATTAAAAAAAACTTATGTGGAGTCCTCGGCTAGACCCCCACTATGTATCATTCACTGACTCACCGAAAGCAGCCTGTAAATGTAGCAGGTCTTCTTCTGCCCATCCCTCCAGATGCGAGCCATCGCTTGCTCATCATTGGCTGGGTTCCAGTCAGGGTCGAACATCACAAGGCGATTTGCTCCAATAAGATTCAAGCCACATCCTCCGGCCTTGCTGCTCAGCATGAAGATGAACTCTGGGTTCTAGACAGAGGGAGACGAATCTCATGTGAACACAGATGCAGAACACAGGACAATGCACACGCCACCTTTGACAATTTGACAAAACTCCTAAAAGTAGGAGTTCCGTACTCACAGAGGTGCTGTTGAATCTCTCCACAACCTTAGCCCGTTTCTTGATAGACATTGTGCCATCCAGTCGAACGTAGAGGTATCTATTGAAAAGACCAGATGAGTTCCTGTGTATATTACTGTACAAAAACCAAAAACCCACTGTAAGAACAGTGTCTCAATGGCAAATTGAGGATGATACCCAACTTGGGACACAGAATAGACCAACTCAGGACTTGTCACTGGCATAACAGACCGATGCCCTATTATCACACTGGCTTCACTGGAAGTTCTTACCTCCGAGATCGGCACAGCTTCTCAAAGAGGTCCAGTGTCTGCGTGTAGTTTGAGACCAGCACCACCTTGTCGCTGGTGGTGCTTCTTGTCATGGCCAGAATATAGTCCAGAACCAACATCTTTCCTGGAACACAAACCACTCAATTTAGGCCGTGCCTATAGGGCAGGGCTACTCAACTCCAGGTCATGTGGGCCGCAGTGTCTGCAGGTATTTGCTGTAACCACGCGCTACACCAACTGATTTCATCTATTACCTTACTTCCTGAACCAAGGAGGTAAAATAATTAGTGAAATTAGGTGGTGTAGTGCATGGTTACCACAAATACCTGCAGACACTGCAGCCCGCAGGTGCTGGAACTGAGTAGCCTTGCTATAGGGTAAGGGCAAACAAAAATAAAAAACTCTACCTTGCCTTCCACATGTTATTCTTGTAACAAAGGATTACCAATTGTGTTATGGGCCAACCATTACAATCTCATTAATTGCTACTTGGAATGTTGGTGATTTACAGATCTAGGCCTTTTCTTTGTGCACTAATTGTAAGACATTCTGGATAAGATGTCTATGCTATTCTTGAAGTCAAGACCAGGTACCGACTCAAGTGTCCTAGAAAGGGCTGCTATGAGATAATGACACTCGTTTCAGCCAAATAAACCTACAGTATGTACAAATCAAGTATCAGAAATAGAGCATCCTTGTGTGCAGCCTTACCGGAGAGCTGGGGCTCCACTGCTTTAGTGGAGTATCCAGAGGGAAAAAGCTCCAGTGCCCCTTCAAAACCCTCCTCCCCCTCCATGCACTTGTCATAGATGAGAGCTGGATCTGAACACCAAACAAACAGGATGAGACAGACCAATACAAGACCTAATTCTATACATCCATTTACCTGAAAAAATAAAATACAAATCTAGGATACAGCTTGTGAGCCAATAATTAAAAAAATAGTTGTGTATTCATTATTGGTCAGTACAACTAATAATATTCAGGCAGAGGTACAGGGGGTGGACAAAATATCGGAAACACCAGAAACATAATAAAAACATAATAAATAAAATTAATTAATAAAATTAATTTCATAAAACAGCTGCTACATGTTTGCTCCCATTTCTCTTACCTATATTTTCTACATTCTTTTATGACTGGCATGCTATGTATAGATTTTAGTTTCTGTCTTGTTTTTTTTATTAGCTTGATAATTAATCATAATTAGCCATTAATCATATTATTATCAAATAATACAAAATTTTCAATGAAATGCTGATGTTGTGTCAGTGATAAGTGAGAACTAATGTAGGACAAAAACTGAAAGCATTTTGGTCTATGAAAACCGGAGATGTGCACTTCTGCACAGCTGTGGGGAGTGAACACCTCTGCTCAAAGTGAAGTGAACTAGTGATGTGTCGTTCAAGGGAACCGAGTCTCGTAGGTATCTGAGCCGTTCTTTTTTGCCAAGTTTTCCCTAGAGTACTGTTTCCCATCAAAAATATTTCATAAAATGCGACCATAAAGCTCTTCAACTCGAAAATTATTCGTCGTCTCTCTATCGCTCAACTTCCACAGCCTTGCATAATATATCGACAGGAAGTCGTACGTCTTGTAAAGTGAGTGGGAAAATATTATGCATTAGGCCATATAGCCTATATTACATTTAATCAATTTCTAATCCATTTCTAATTATTATATTCTAATTTAAGTGCGTGTGTGTGGGGGCAGTAGAAAACCGTAATGAAGGGAACGTAAATATGAACAAAAAAAAAGAAGATATGTAGGTAGAGTCTATCATATATGTTCATGTGTTATTTATGTCTTCTGCTAATGGGCAGATGTTTACAGTGCTCTGCCAGACATTTGGCGACTAGTATGTGCATTATTAGATTTAGTAGGCTAGTGTAATCCTGCCATTCGTAGTCGTAAAGTGCCCCCCTCTCACACATGCATGCATGCACA
This sequence comes from Synaphobranchus kaupii, assembly GCA_029718625.1. Classification (NCBI taxonomy): domain Eukaryota; kingdom Metazoa; phylum Chordata; class Actinopteri; order Anguilliformes; family Synaphobranchidae; genus Synaphobranchus; species Synaphobranchus kaupii. The sequence goes on from CM056377.1 coordinate 50,236,199, forward strand.
CATACACGCAAAAAGAACGAAGAGCCGTTCTTTTGAATGGCTCTCGGAAACGAACGGAGCTATAAGATCCGGTTCCCTTAAAAGAGCCATAATTCCCATCACTAAAGTGAACAGCTGAATAAAATAAAAGATAATTGAAACTGGTCTAAAATCCAACACTTGCACGTAACGAGTCACAAATATGGCCCAATACTTAATTATTCCTTTTCAGTTAAGTTTGTCACTAATCACATTCCACTGTACTACAGAGAGGAGATCAGCTCCAGTTGTTGGGGACCAAAATGTTTTCTGATTTGTTCTTTTACATTTGTTGAAGTGATACTGATTATAACAGCGATATGTAATTTATGATTTATTAGCATTTCATTAAAATATGACTAACAGGCAATTATGGTTGATTGGCATAATTATAAAGAAAAACAAGTACACGTAAGATGTACACGTGGTACAAGATTCACAAAACAGTAAAGATAATCAGGTTATGAACAGAGGTTGAGGTTATGCGTAGCAAACATGTGGCAGGTGTTTTATGTTTTCTGGAAAACTGGCGTTTCCGATATTTTGTCCACCCCCTGTATATAGTGTTTGTGAGTGCATGTTTATTAATATACATGTAAGTGGTCTATTCACAGTGGTAGCGACTACAGATTAGCATTAACACTCAGGCAGTGATGTAGTGTTAGTGAGCACGTGTCATTAACACACAGGCAGTGTTGTAGCGTTAGTGAGCACAGATGCATTCACACTCAGGAAGTGATGTAGCGTTAATGAGCACGGATGCATTAACACTCAGGCAGTGGTATAACTCACGGTTACACAGCTTCTTGAGGGAGGTGATGGAGGAGAGGGACGACATGCTGATCTTGCCCTTCTGTAGCTCTTCTGCCGGCTTGGCCTGCCTCAGGAACTGCTTGTACAGTTCTATCTGAAGAGGGGTGAGCCTGCAGGTGTAGGGATGGGGTTACTGACTGGCATACAGCAAACACTTACTACAGCAAACAGTGTAGACGTTTGGCTAAACGGTTTGACGCAGTGAATGGAAATATGAAGAAAATTTGGTCACGGCATCATTTTAAATGGCATCAGATGCGAGAGAATAAATTTGACATTTATGCAGGGCAATACCTGCAACAGACGACCTGCTCGATCTTCACGGGCAGATACTTGGACAGAATGTCGGAGGTCCTCCTAATCAAACACCTGATGGAGGGGACAACGTAACCATGTGGCAAACGTAGCACCATTTCACACAGTGGAAAACGCACGTAACCGTGAGCGATGACTGGTTTGCTCACCTGTTTACGATGCCAATGAGCTCTTTCAGTTTTTCCTCTCCACATTGCCGATCTTTGTCACTGGCATTGGCGTCGCGTCCCTTCAAGATCGGCACCTCGAAACGCTTCTTAAACTCCTGAGCAGTACCTGAGAACGACAACAGCAACCTTGTACGGGAGTACACATGAAAATACCTACGTCTGCCTACATTTTAAAAAGTGAAATCCTTTCATTGTGCAGAGCCCCGTGGGTTGGGTTGCGTTTCTGTAAGCAAAAATAAAGACCTGCTCACCAAGGATGCCAGCATTGACAAAGTGCACCAGGCTAAAGTACTCCAGCAGATCGTTCTGAATGGGAGTCCCAGAGATGAGCACTCGACGCTGGGCATTCATGGCGTTCAGAGCCAAATATGTCTGGTTGTCAGAGTTTTTCAGCCTGTGACCCTAAACAAAGAAATAAACATATATTCCAGTTGGCAAGTGTATTGGCTATGACTGCAAGTAACTGCTATACTGTTTCACACTGGTTAAATGTACAGACCAATTCCGAATTATACATGAACATTCAGAGAAAACATGAGATTAGTGAGCATTTTTACACATATTAGTACTTTACATCTTGAAGTGGAGCTCAATTTCTGGTCATACCTCATCACAGATGACCAAACCAACTTTGCCTTTGTGCAAGACGTTAGTGTGCAGGCGGAAGGTCTCATATGAAATGATCAGGATGGGAGAAGGGACCCTCAAACCATGCTGGGATATGAAGTTTTCTGTGAACCCAAATACAACCAGCTCAATGGAGATATTTGAAGAATGCTGTTAATCCTTTTACTGAATTATAATACATCTACAGTACCTAACACTCACACTCCTCCACGTATTTTGACAGTAAAATTATGAATCACAAAAGTAAATATAATTCCACTGTACCATAATTTGTGAAACATTCAATGATAAAGCTCATACATGAGACCAATTCTTAATTAGGGCAGTCAGAATGAATTTCATAATGTGAGCATAATGTCTTCTTGTTATACAACATCGTTTACAATTTTGACAACATCCAGACACAGAAACCAGTTTACCAACTACACAACATCAGTACTGTAAATGGGTGTGAAAACCCACCAAGCTTTCTGTCTATCTCCTCCTTTGAACCGCCGTCGATGGCGAGGGGCTGGATACGGTTGCCCAGCCACTTGCCCACTTCGTTGTACCAGTTTCGCACCAGGCTGGAAGGGGACACCACGATGGCCTTGTCAATCTCAGGCTTGGCATCGGGGCTCTGGCGCAGGAGAGTCCACACCAGCGCGATGCACTGGAGGGTTTTCCCCAGGCCCATTTCGTCAGCCATGATGCAGCCGTACGAATCCCCGATACGCCTTCCTGTCACACAATCCCACAGGAACTTCACTCCCTAAAGGGCGGGAAAAGGCAGCAATCACCTTACACAGGCCACTTCCCATCTCCTGCATCAGATTATACTGTTAAAGAGTAAAATCCAGCCGAAACAAATCACACAGAAAATCAAGGAGTTCAGCTCAATCTTCAGGTGAGAACTTGCCCTAATGTCTCTCGCATCACTGATTTTCACAATCAACTCAACATGGAATTGTAAACTGCGGCTTGGACTGGACTTGCTATACCTCTCTTTGATGGGGTCGTAGGACTTTCCCAAGCACGGGATCCACAACAACATGCACAGGGAGCTTCTCTCTGCAAAAAAATTTTTAAAAAAAAAAGTTCATTCACGTGTTCACAAGCCTTTATTTACTGGTCAGCAGTAGTAAAAAAAAAAAAAAAAAAAACAATAGCTTGAGGCAGCTCAGTTTATCCCACTTCAGCTCGTACACTGGCCCAGTCCGGTTTGGGCTACACTCACTTTTCTGCCTTTATCAGGTCATGAGCACCCAGAGCAGGGGGCTCATACAGAACCAGAGCGCCCTCTTCAAACGGGTCATGCAGTGCCTTCCGGACCCCTGCACGCTTTAAACCCAATGCCCGGATCCCCAATAAACCTGCAAAATAACACAAATTCAAAGAACAAGAAGCTTGTCAGTTGTCACTTTAAACAGAATACATCCAGCGGAGCCAAACTGCATAAAACCTCCAGGCAAATGAACACAGTCAATTCTTTTAAATAAAATCAATGCATCAAAATGCTATAGACTGCATAATCTAACATGGAGCTCAGCAACACAATGAGAGACACATTGTTGCTGCAATGAATTGGGGATCGTTGTAATAGCCAATAAGCCAGATACCTGTGTAGTTTGGAATTGGAATCTTGAATGGTTTGGAGAGAATACTACGAATGAAGGCTTCCTAGGGACACAAAAATAAGGCAATCAACAAAGTTCATGATGTATAACTACACTAAATCAAGCTATAATTTTTACAACCACCCCATTATGTAATCAGAGATTAGGCAATGATGAAGCCTACAGTTCAGGAAATTCCCCTGACTAAACTGGTCTAAGTAAGAAACCCAAAGTACTTACATGTTTACCGCTGTCCAGACAGACCGGCCGGTTGGTTAGTTGTGTCAAGGGTTTTCTGAAGGGGGAAATGTAGCTTTCTCTTACTTCAGCTTCACCTTCCCGTCTCTTTTGAACCTTGGACAAAATATAGCCAAGTAGGATAGCTGAACAGCAAATATGATACACCAAGCTACAATTACTTATGCGGTTTGTAGCCAATTTACTATAAGCGATAACCCAATGTCATCACTTACTGCTTGTGGATGCCAGTCCTCATCTTCAGACGAATCTCCCCCTTGTTTCCTCTTGGCAACCTGGCTTGGTGCAAGGCTTCTCCTCTGAAACGCAAAGTGACAAAATATGAGACATGACACAATTAGCTATCATAATGAAAAGCATGCGAAATTAGCTAATGTGTTACTAAACATGGTTAAATTAGCTAGTTAATTTAGATAATGTCACTTACCATTCTCGACCTGGTAACGCGCAATTATAAACAAGACGACCGTTCATATTAGAGTTTATTAACTAAAACAAAAGGATATTACTTCTTAATCAGCTTATCTAAGTGCTACATGAATTTCATTCAAAATGGAGCAATTTCGCCGTTGTGTGACTTATCTTAACTGGTTAGAATATGTGCTGTGCCTGCACTCTGCAATTACATTACATCAATCTCGAACACGAGCAAACAACATCGTTATAACACGATCTCCGATGTTAATTTGCGGTGTGTAACTTTATCTAAAGTACTTATAAAATTTTAACTAGGAGAAAGTGGACTCAGCTTAGCGGCAGATCTATGTTTACCTAAATAAATATACCGCGCGCAAGTGAGGTAACCTAGTACGGAAAGCAGGATTAACCAAACCTAGTAATATCGCGTTTTAGAAACCGGGCGAACAATATCGTTCGTTTGTTGGCAAGACGTTTGACATTTCATATTGTTATTTTTATCTAACCTGTGATTTCATAGTACATTTTTGAGAAACCAGATATAAGAGTAATGTTTAGTGTTATTATGGGAAATATGTATTTTTTTTACACAGTATTCCACACAGTGGCAGCAGAGTTCCTGAATTTAGGCAGCCAACTTAAAAGCATTGACATCAAAAAACATTATTTTATTTTATTGATTATTTTGAATGATCATTATTCAGTATTACATATACTGAGAGCAATATTGTCAAATTTTCAGAATTACAGCCCATTATATATGTGAAATCTGGTGGCATGTCCCAGTTGAAATACATTTTCACACACATTAGGCTACACTTAAAAGAGCACTTTCTTGTTTTGTTCCATAAAATAAGCTTGACTCACTCCCGAGACATCCAGAGGCACTACTAATAGAGCTCTCTGAGTATATGTATTTGAATACCTGACAAAAAGTGAGAAAGAGAGAAAGCTTGGTTTCTTTTAAAATTATGGAGCAAATTTAAGAGAAACAAAAAAATATATGTTTAAAAATTCATTGATCATTAGATGAGTAAGTAATACAAATTGGTATTCGTTATTTAAGGCCATCTTTTTCACAATATTTTTTGTTTAATCATTAGTAAATTACAATTTTATTCATAATATTTGCACTCTGATTCATCAAGTTTAGTATCCAAAAGTACCCAGGCAATGGATCAGTAAGTATATGCTGTAGAACGATTTCAACAGAAATATTCATCTTTGAACAAAAGAACAAAACTAGGTGCACAGTTCTTGAGATACACTGTACACTGTGAGCCCAAACATCTAAACCTAAAAACAAGACATGGTATTCAGTCTCATAATGATGAGAGGTGCTGTAATATTTCAGCTTTTAACTGTGTACAGGGATATAGACGTTGATTGTCTCCCTCTAGTAAGGCATAGTAAGGCCTATTATGTGTAGCAAGAGGTTGTGGGAAGACTGACCCTTTAAGCAATAAGGATGTGAGGTAATAGTATTCTTCATCACTTCACACACCCAATGTGATCCCTTTGGGAAGTGTGAAAAACAAGCAATTAATCCCGATCACATGAAGAGCAATCAGAATCAGAGGGCTTATTTTGAAATGCATAGAATCATATACAGTCTCTCTTGCTCCCTCCCAAACCCCAGCACAGGATAAACATTTATAATACTATTCCACAATTTCACATTATTCTGGGTAATTACACAGCTCTGACGTTAGTTTTGGGTCATATGATTTTCAAACAGAATCGTACCAAAAAACCAAACAATAACATTCCCATTTTATTAGCCCTTGCTATATCCCATAGTGTTCAATAAAGAAAACATCCTGGCCTTATCTGTATGTCAGTAGAGGGCAGTATCTACCTTACAATCAGGTTGTATGTTTCTGAAAAGACTACAGCAGGATTATGCATGAGTTTTTTTCTTTTGACTTCATCACCTACCCACACAGGTTTTGCACATGCTAAAAATCTTAATAAATAAAACCCTAAGTGTTTAAATCACCATTTAAAGGTCCCTTCTTACTGGATAAAGGGGTCAATCTAAAACCAATCTAGGCTGATTCCAGTGTTATTCATGGAAGATTACTTTTAATGTCATAAATTGATACTGATCATACTGAATCATACTGATGTGCATTGATGCCAAGCCTGTTTATGTAACTTGAACAAGATGATTCTATTATGTTTTTCTATTTAAATTTATACCCCCCCCCCCCCCCTAAATAAATAAGTAGGACGGTCTCACATTCTATCAGCCGTCATCACCCTTTGTTTATGAGTTTCATCTTCTTAACTGTGTGAAATTCAGTACATCTCACCTCCAAGTCTTATTCACTCATAGATTGCCAGGACTTAGCACCCCATATCGGATGAACCGTTTAGAAATTATAGAACCTTTTGTACATAGTCCTCCCCCATTTTCGGGCATCACAAATATTTGACAGTTTAACATAATGTAGAATAAAGTAATCATTTTTAAATATTTGATTGCATATCCTTTGCATGCCATTACTTCCTGATGTCTGTGACCCAACAATATCAAAAGACTCTTGATATCTTATTTTCTGGTACTCTGACAAGCGATACTATAACTTCTCTGCATTTGAATGGATCTCTATGGGAACTGGGGGGTGGGACTAGATTTAGCTGTAAATTACACTGGAACAGTATGGAACACATGGTTGGCTAAATGGCTCTAAGTCATCAAGGGTCTGACATATCAAACAAGCCTTAAATCATCACTCTGCTGCCAGATATGCAGTAGATATGGATGGGCAACTTGAAGGGTTTCTTCTCTTGACTTATTTTTCCATAGAGTTCAATAGGAACATTTGTCAAGAGAAACAACCCTTAAAGTGATCCATCCATATCTACTGCATATCTGGCAGCAGAGTGATGGTTTGAGGCTCGTTTGATAACTCAGACCCTTGATGACTTACAGCCTGTGTAGTAAAAGAGAAATGGGGTGTGTTCGCCAACCATGTATTCCATACTGTTCCAGCATAATTTACAGCTAAATCTAGTCCCACCCCCCAATTCCCAAAGAGATCCATTGAAATGCAATTATATGATCGCTTGTCAGAGTACCAGAAAATAAGATATCAAGAGTCTTTTGATATTGTTGGGTCACATACATCAGGAAGTCATGGCATGCAAAGGATATGCGACCAAATGTAAAAAATGATAACTTTATTCTACATTATGTTAAACTGTACAATATTTTTGATGCCCGAAAATGGGGGGGGCTATGTACAAAAGGTTTAATAATTTCTAAATGGTTCATCCGATATGGATGAAAATACCCTCAAATTAAGGCTGACAGTCTGGACTTCAACCTCATCGTCATTGTATCCTTTCAAACTCAAAGTGCTAGAGTACAGAACCAAAATAACTAAAAATGTGTCACTGTCCAATGATTTATGGTGCTCACTGTATATACTGATAAAGTTCCTTTAAATACTCAAACAAAAGGGGATTGCAGAAAAGGCCTAATTTCTGCGGTCATTCTTTTGTTTGACGTCATCGAGGCAATCTATCGGATTTGTACGCCTCCGTTCCGGTGTTTGAATCTCGCCCGGGAATTATTCCTTTCACCTGTTTTGGATTTCCTGCCGGTTATAAATAGCCCAGGACTTCCGCATTTCCGACGCTTCGATATTGTCTCTGCTTTTGACTATCAGAGTCAGTAAGGTAAAGGATAGCAGTCTCTACGTTTCTGGTTTTTACTCGTCAGAAACGTAGGTAGTCTGGTTAAAGAGTTAGGGTAAAGATTTATTTAGTCTGTCAGCCTTAATTTGAGGGTATTTTCATCCATATCGGATGAACCATTTAGAAATTATTAAACCTTTTGTACATAGCCCCCCCCCCCCCCCCCCATTTTCGGGCATCAAAAATATTGTAATAGTCTTTTTGTTTCCTTTTCTCTCTTGATCCTTTTATATTCCTCTACCTGTTACCTTTTGTTCAGTTCGTTCATACCTAGAGCTGTAGGTAACAGGTTATTTTTCTATTACGTTTCTTTTGCCCTTGTTACACAGGCTTTCTTTTGTTTTTCTTGTTATACGCCTCTTGTGTGAGTGCGTGAGGTTTGGCAGCCCTCGTTTATTTCTGCGGTCGTTCTTTTCTTTGGCATCATCGAGGCACTCTATCGGATTTTCCGTCTCCCTTTCGGGTATTTTGATCTCGCCCGGCTATTATTACTCACACCTGTTTGTTACCTGCCGGCTATTTAAGCTCCGTGCTTCCGGCGCTTCTGTATTGTATTTGTTTGCTTTCAGAGCCGGTAAGGTATAGGACTAGGCGCTTAAGGAGACCACTTTGCCCCATATGCCTTTGGGGTAACGCGGGACTTGCCTTTTGTGCAATTAGTTTTTAGAAACTTTTCGTTCGTTTGCACTTTCGGTCTTTCTCCCTGGTTTTCCTTTCTCTGCCTGCCGACTACAAGTTTAGTCTGGCTGTTTCCTGTCCACCTCTCTCTGCCTGCTTTCGTATTGAAAGCGAGAGGTTTCCTTTCCTTATTTTCGTTTATTTTGTTTCTTATTGCCTCTTCGTCTTTCCCTCTCGGTTTATTGAGAGGAGGAGGTACGTCTTTCTATCTCTCGTGTCTACGAGTTATTTGCCCGTTTCCCCCGCGGGTCACTTTTACTTCTCTCTCCAGTCACCCTTATTTGTTACTCTCCTGTCGCAGCCTGGTCTCACTCCCAAGTCGTCACATAGCGACGCTTGGGCAGCTCCTACGGCGTCATCCTTTAGACGCAGAAGGAGGCCTTTTGCGTCATTATTTGACGCACTCGTCTCGAATTTACGAATCCTACTGTGGCGACAGCTTTGCTCATGATAACCGACTGCGAGCATGCCCGCTCAGTCTTCGCCGTGTGCGCGGAGATCTTTCTGAGTTCGTGATTCCCGTACCCCACCCCCAACCCCTAAACATAACCTCACAGGAGTTCATGTAACTCGGGCTCATGCCCGAACTGTTAAGATAGTGGGCGAGCCCGACCACAAGAGTTCACGTAACTCTCTACCAGATGAAGAAAAAAAAAAAAAAAAAAAGCATAATATTGAAGTGCCACAACCAAAGACAAATTATGTGGCCACAACCGTCAATATACGACGCAAAAGGCTGCGTCAATATACGACGCAAAAGGCTACCTTTGGCGTCACATAGCGACGCTTGGGCAGAAGCGTCGCTATGTGACGAGTCCGCGTGAGACCACGTTGCCTGTCGAGAGTGGGAGCTTCGTTTATTTTCTCGTTTTGTTTCCCTTTCATATTATTGGATTTTCTCCGTCTTGTGGTTCCTATACGTGGGAACTTTCCAGTTTCCAGTAGCCGCGTTTGGTCCTCCGCACCGCACACGCCCCTCCCCCTCACAGAATACAGAAGCCATATGGACGGACCAGCAGTTTTGCAGAGAGCTAAGCAGGTGCTAGCCATGCAGAGCTCTGCTTGGGCCTCTCATGAGGAGGGCATTCTTGCCCTCCAGGCCAGGCAAAAAGCTATGTGTGAGTAGCAGTGTCAGCTTTTTGAGCAACTGCAATATCAGGGAGAGTGCCTCCGCGATTTAGTGAAGAGTCCAATCCCGCCCCCTCACCACTTCCACATGCCATAAGAGAGCCCAAACTCCAGCCTCCCCTTAGGTACGATGGGGAATCTTGGAAGTGTAGAGGGTTCTTGACCCAGTGTTTGATTTTTTTTAAGGCTCAGCCTTCCAGTTTTGGGACCCAGGAATCCCAAATCACTTTTATTTTGTCACTGCTCACCGGTACTGCCCTCGCCTGGACTGACCCTCTTATTCATTCTAACGCCCCTATTATGCGTGACGCGGATAGTTTGATGGAGGAGATGGTGATGGTTTTTGACCATGACGTCTCCGGTCAGGAGGCTGCCATGAACCTGACCTGATCTCGCCCGGCTATGCTTCCTCCTTCCGCCGCTTCTGTATTGTATTCGTTTGCTTTCAGAGCCAGTAAGGTATAGGACTAGGCGCTTAAGGAGACCACTTTGCCCCATATGCCTTTGGGGTAACGCGGGACTTGCCTTTTGTGCAATTAGTTTTTAGAAACTTTTCCTTTATTTGCACTTTCGGTCTTTCTCCCTGGTTTTCCTTTCTTTGCCTGCCGACTACAAGTTTAGTCTGGCTGTTTCCTGTCCACCTCTCTCTGCCTGCTTTCGTATTGAAAGCGAGAGGTTTCCTTTCCTTATTTTCATTTATTTTGTTTCTTATCGCCTCTTCGTCTTTCCATCTCGGTTTATTGAGAGGAGGAGGTGCGTTTTTCTATCTCTCGTGTCTATGAGTTATTTGCCCGTTTCCCCGCGGGTCACTTTTATTTCTCCTCTCTCCAGTCTCCCTTATTTGTTACTCTCCTGTCGAGAGTGGAAGCTTCGTTTATTTTCTCGTTTTGTTTCCCTTTCATATTATCGGAGTTTCTCCGTCTTGTGGTTCACATTTGTGGGAACTTTCCAGTTTCCAATAGCCACGTTTGGTCCTCCGCACCGCACACGCCCCTCCCCCTCACAGGTTGTGGCGTTTGGTTCTCCGAACCTTACACTCCCCCTTACAAAACCATGTTGAACTATTTGGAGACAAAGTGTTAATAATGCCTGCCATTTATATAACGCCTTTCTCGACAGTCAAAGCGCTTTACAATGATGAGGGGGAAACTTGCCTCAACCACCACCAATGTGTTATGTGTAAAAGTAAAGCTTCCCTTCTAAGCAAAAGGTTGTCCAAATCCCCTCACTTGCCTGGCATTTTCCTGCTTCTATACCCAGATATTTCAGAGATGAAATTGGGATCCTGCCATCTTTATTTCTGGTGGCACATTCTGCCCAATCCATTTGATGGTTTTCACTGATAGATGCCTCATTACATCATTCTGTCATACTATTCATTCTATATTAACTATTACATTGGGCCAGCCAGTAGAGGATGGGCTCCTCTATAGCCGGGTTACTCCCGAGATTTCTCTCTAGCCGTTTGAGTGTTTTTCTTCCTTTTTCTTCTTCTGGAGAGTGTTTTATTTTATT